>VFFE01006642.1:278405-300466 GCA_008921705.1 Burhinus oedicnemus | reverse complement strand
GGGTTCCCCTTTGCAAGATCGAGTAACAGAATTGACTGTACAAGGTTCTCTACCAGAGCTGCTTGTCAGGAGAAAAGAAAATGCCATGCACAGGACAAAGAGAGGTGTGAGGAGCAGGGTTAGAGAGGGGTGGGAAACCTGAATGGAGACCTGAATAAAAGAGACACCATTAATAGGAAACTCTTCAGCTTTGCTGCAGGCCTTCCTGACTAACGCCTCTTGGGACAGCCAGCTACTTACCTATTCCACCTTACCTCATAAACAGCAAGATCTTCTGTAACAAGCAGATGAATCAGCTGCTAGCTCTGCACTACAAGGAAGAGGAATATAAACACAAAAATAGCTACCTAGCTCCTTTCCTTGCAGAAGGAACAGAAAAAGTCAGAAGGTCAGTCAAATGGCTTTTTTTCTAGTTTAGAGATGTATTTGCTATCTTTAAATATAAAAAGAATCCTTTGCTGTGCAGGCTACCTGTTAGTATTTCGGTTTGTCAGGAAAGAAGTAAAACCTAGCTCACCCTAGTAGACAACCCACAACAATGCTACCATGTTTAAGGGCCACTGGGCATGCTGAGCTTTGAACTTTAAACCTACTTGAAACAAGCCATTTTCAGAAAGCTTCAGCTCTGTACAGCATTCTGAGAGTTTCTGTACATCAGTGTCTCCTCTTGTCATTTCTGGTTGTATCAGCTGCTCAAAATAGGCTTCTAGTTGGTTATCAAAGAACTCTTCATCATCAATATCATCATCTATTGAAACAGAAGAAAATATCCTATTCATCTTTCAAGGACATTTTATATCACCTAACATACTATCAAAGTAACTCCATAATTTTTAATACATTGAGTCTCACAATACACTCACAGAGTCAAAGCAGAACTATCTTGGTTTTCCCGTAAAATAACTGGGTCACAAAAACATGTAATTGTTTTGCTGTATATCATTAGTCATGGAGTAAGACAAGATGACTATAAGCTAGCATGTTAACTCCCAGGCTATCAAGTGACTCATCTTCCTTCACATGATCTACACACAACCACATTCCAACTAGCAAATCGGATACATACTCATACATTAAAAGTAAAATATATGTAACATTTTTCAAACTTCACAGAAAGTGACTGAAGCATAGTTCTATACTTCAATGGCAAAAAATGTTAAGTGCTGTTGCTAAGAACGGCACTATTCCTATTTGCCAAGGGAGAAGTTTTCCAAGACACAATTTTTCTATTAACTTCATTTTTATACCCTTAATGCACAATTGAAGTTATGCAACAAGCAAGACTTCAAAAGACAGTCATGACATCTGTAGATGTAATAGAGAGAAATCCAGTAACCCCACTTGAATGCAGGGCTGCTTGATCTCAAGACAGCAGTAAACCTATTTATCACTCTGCCTTCCTCATTCTTGGTGCATCTGAGAACATACCCTGCCATCCTTCACGTTATGTGCAAAGTCAACTGCATTAATAAAGAAGAGCACGTTTGTCCTTCAGCAGCAGCCACTGGAAGGGCACAGAAATTTCAAAACTCTTGTTTACTTATATAGAACTCAAGCTCTTGCTTTTATCCCTGCACATAAACTAGACTTCAGACTTGGGTGTCACTGTGCACGTGCGGCATCTAAAGAGAACTGAAACTCAAGTAAAAGTTAATTCTAACTGCACGTACGTGTTCATCATAAAAGTATACCTCTAATAATCTAAACTGAAACTGTACCTAGGGTTATCACTTTATTAAATGAATGCCCACATTTCTACCTGTATTTTTGATTCACAGTGACAGAGGACTGTTGTTTAATTTTTTTAGATTAAACTTCCAGTTGTGATTTTCTCTGACAAATTCCATAGCCACCTACTCCTATTACAATTTTAAAATAGCCAGTTTCCCAATGAACACAGTTTTAATATTCCTAATACTAGTTTTTGATCAAGCATAATCCTGTATTAAATACTTCAGTAAAACAATACCTTTCTTCTCAAGTATGCAATACCATCATGTCAGAATTCTAGACTCAGCTACCCAGAGTTACAAATACACTTACCAGTGGAATCTTCTTCTGAGCTTGCAAGAGATGAGAGTTTCTCATTTTCCAAAAAACTTGAAAGGCTATTGCTAAGATGATCACTTGAGATCTCACCTTCTATCAGCTTTTCAGTAGGTTCAGACGGATCAACCTGTGAAAAGCATCCATACAGACAGAAATGCTTCTAGACTTACTAGCTATTTTATAAATTCAGTTAATAATAAACAATTAATGAGGTTAATAATATTGCAAAATGCCTCCCCCCTTCTTTTCCTACTTATCCCAGCAAACATTCTAGTTCCAATACTTTACCTTCTAGCTTCCAGAATGGATACATGCAAGAAATACATGGATCATAAAGGGGAAAGAGGGAAAAAGCATCTCAATGACACCAAACTTAAAAAATAAAATAATGAACCATTGCATTAAAGAGTTTACACTTGAAAAAAATTGCCCCCCCGTTAAATTGCAATAGTTTCCTATGCTGCTAAAACTGCTTCTTCAGAAATCATACACCCAGATCAACCCTTTGTTGATATTTCTTCAAATGAGCATACTCAATTACTCATAAAGTAGTACTCCATCTCAATCTAGCTAACTGTAAATATTGTATCTTTTATATACCTGAATGATTTTTAAAAACAGCATGATGTAGTGTGTGTTTTGGATTTAGTCTCACACATTTTGTGATAAACATATCATCTTTAACAGACAGCAAAAAAGTTGAAGTTCAGAAAGTAAAAAATTTGAAAGGGACTTGAATTATGGTTTTCAGACGACAGCCTGTGAGCATTCAACTGCAACTCACTGACTGCTGTCGTCGCTAGAAAAATCAAATGAAAGAAAACTAAATCAATTTAGTAAATACCAGCTGACACATTAAGGAGCACATACTGAACAGCAACTGGCTGCAGTCTGAAGCATATTTTCTGTAAAGGCCACGAGATTTCCCATTCCTGCCTGCCTCTGTGCCTGTAACTATCAACTTCTCTAACACAGTAAATAAAAACAGCTGAAGCATAGTCCTACCTGTCAATACCTGCAGCTATTTGCTAGCTCTGGGATAGACACACACACACACAAAAAAATCCCACACCCCACCCAGTGCCAGCAAGAAGATTGTGTTCTTATAAATGGTGCAGTTTTTAATGTTGAGGACATTGAAGAAGTCAGCTGCACCAACATTCCTCAAAGTAGTTAACAAGTAGAGGGGCAAGTCAAATCAGATTGATACTGTCTACTCCAAAAGCATTCCAAAAAGCTCCTCAAAAGGCTTTTCACTAAGCTAAAGCACAATTGGGATAAAATGTAAGGTCCTTACATGGATAAAGAACTATAAGGCAGCAGAGACTAGGAGTGAACAGATTAAGTGGAGTTATGCTCCCATAGTACTAATTAAGTGATCTGCAAAAAGGAGGCAAAGTGAGGCATGACACATTCGGCATGTTAGCACCGTTACAAAATTAAGGGATACATGACATAAGACAATAAATACAGTTCAATTCCCTCCCTCCTCCTCTCACAGAATTAAGTCTAGTACAAGATCAATATTAGAAAATTTTTAATTTCACTGTATTTAGAAAAGGTTTCACCTTGTTATTCTTACTGTCTGGAAGAATACATATTCCAGTTGACAAATCTGGAACAAAAGAATGTAGTGTAATCAGTATTTTATTATGTTCTTATGTTGTACTACTAAGTGCTAACTATTTTATCAGATAGCAGACCAAGCCTCTTGAAGGTTTTGGCATACACCACAAAAATAACCCTGAACCATACATGTTATCACAATAACAAAGTTTACATGTTCTCATAACAATGATCAAAAGTATGTGGGAGTAATTAAAAAGGCAGGGCTTCATCAGGGCTAAAACTGTAAAAATTATGAAAGACAATTACTGCCTTAAGGATTTCTATAAGGCAGTGCAAAAAAGTAAGGAGTCCCAGGTTGCACTAGCAGAAGTAGAAACAAATGTTCTGTTCCACTGCTGCATTTCACCTATTGGGCAAATTCTTTTTTTGGATCACTTGTAAGCAGCTTGTCTTTGTGTTATATCCAAGTCCCACAAGACAGAGAACATTTTAGACATGCACATACAGATTTTAGCAAAAAAGGTTCCTAATTCTTCTATAATAAATGGGAATAAAAGGCAGTTTCCAGACTAGAATCCTAAACCTTGAATAAACAGTAAGTCAAAGCCAATTAACTAAATACGGTCACACACTATCAAGTCCAAACACTGGGCAGTCCCAGTTTTCCAAAGCATCAAGATTTTTGTAGCCATAGTTACTGCCTCTTCCTCAAGACTACAGTTAGAAGTGACTGAAGTCAACACTTCACTGTTAGAAGTGTGTTTTATAAGGGCCCATTTATATTACAAACCATAGTACTTTCTAATTCAACATGTTCTCTATTAAATTATTAATAACTACCTCATGAAAACCTATGCAAATATTCAGATAAAACTTAGAAAAGGGCAGTGACTAGAAGTATATATTGCCTAAGAACATTTACTGAATTTTAAGGAAAGAGCAGAATTTAATCACAGAACTGGCATTAGCAAAAAACCCAAACAAGTTTAATATCAACAGCCACACTTTTAAAATAAGTTACAGAATATTACTTTGCTTCGACTACTCTATTCATACTTCAAAAAAGCATAGTGTTCACAGCAAGTATTCCAAACTACTTTTTCATGCACCATCTCACTAAAAAAGTAGGTTTCCAGCTTCTATAACTGCAGTTAAAGAGACGTTAGTTAAAATATAATCTCATGGACTTAGGCCTGTTGAAACAGAAAGGGTGAAAAACAACTTACACTTTTTCCACAAGTTCCTGAAATTAATCCAGAAATTAATACAAGCATTCTAAGTACGGTATTTTATAGCAAACATTACTTTCATCAGCTTCCTGTCTAGCTTTGTACTTTGGGGACAAATCTAAGAACACGATGTCAAAATGCTTTCTCTGTTTTCAGTTTGTTCAAATCAAAGACATTCTTTTTCAAAACCCATTTATACTATGCTGTAAGACAGTGGAACAGTCAAGAGAAGACATCTATAGCATAAAAAGCGAATTACACCGAGAATAAGTATACAATCTTTCTCAAATTTTAATACCTTCCAATTGTTCAAGCGGCAATACCTCAAGTAAGGTATCTTGACTGCATTTTGAATGCTCAATGACATTCCGATCTTGCTTTCCGTATATTGAGTGGGATTCTTTCAAACTAACAGAAGTTTGCTGAGGTTCTTTAACTTGTGTAGCAACTTCCCTAGAAAAAGAATTATTTCAATGAAAAATCACTCGGTGAGATATATAGATCAACATTAGTATATGACATCTCTAAGATTTGATAAATTCTCTAATTTTAATCCCTTCGTCTCTAGGAAGTCAGCTGTTTCCATTAACATAGATTCTATAGACCTATTACCTGTAAAGGAATAAATATCAAGATTACAAGGGCTTCAGTTTCACAATCTAAAGTGTGAAACAAGTAGTGAAATTTAATGTAACATATGCCTCTCTACTTTTTTCTGTGAGTTCCCTTCTCTTTGATTTCTGCAAAGAGAGGGAAAAGTATAAGGAGAAAAGGGTCTATTCCAGGCGAGTTCCATGATTCATTTGAACCATAGAATCACAGAATCATTTAGGTTGGAAAAGACCTGTAAGATCATCTAGTCCAACCACTGACCCTACTCTACCAGGTCCGCCACTAAACCATGTCCCTAAGCATCACACCTACACGACTTTTAAACACATCAAGGGATGGTGACTCAACCACCTCCCTGGGCAGCCTCTTCCAACGTTTGATAACTCTTTCAGTGAAAAATTTTTTCTTAATGTCCAGCCTAAACCTCCCCTGGTGCAACTTGAACCCGTTTCCTCTTGTCCTATCGCTAATTACTTGGGAGAAGAGACCAGCGCCCATCTCACTACAACCTCCTTTCAGGTAGTTGTAGAGAGCAATAAGGTCTCCCCTCAGCCTTCTCTTCTCCAGACTAAACAATCCCAATTCCTTCAGCCACTCCTCATAAGACATGTTCTCCAGGCCCCTCACCACCTTTGTTGCCCTTCTCTGGACACCCTCCAGCACCTCAATGTCCCTCCTGTACTGTGGCGTCCAAAACTGAACACAGTACTCCAGCTGCGGCCTCACCAGCGCTGAGTACAGGGGCACGATCACTTCCCTACCCCGGCTGGCCACACTATTCTTGATACAGGCCAAGATGCCCTCGGCCTTCTTGGCTACCTGGGCACACTGCTGGCTCATGTTTAGCCGGCTGTCCACCAGGACTCCCAGATCCTTTTCTGCCAGGCAGCTTTCCAGCCACTCCTCCCCAAGCCTGTAGCGCTGCCTGGGGTTGTTGTGACCCAAATGCAGGACCTGGCACTTGGCCTTGTTAAACCTCATGCAGTTGGCTTCAGCCCATCGATCCAGTCTGTCCAGATCTCTCTGCAGAGCCTTCCTACCCTCAAGCAGATCAACACTCCCGCTTAATTTGGTGTCATCTGCAAACTTACTGAGGGTGCACTCAATCCCCTCATCCAGACCATCAATAAAGATATTAAACAAGGCTGGCCCCAAAACAGAGCCCTGAGGAACACCACTTATGACTGGCCGCTGTCGTGGTTTGGGCCAAATTGGCCCAATCCGGTGGAACGACAGATGCTCTCTCTCTCCTGCTCCGCTTGGGAGGCAAGAAAGAGAGAGAAAAAGAGACTTAAGAGTTTAGAAGGATTTAATGCTATTCAACCACAACTCTCTGGGCTCAGCCATCCAGCCAGTTTTTAACCCAGCAAAGAGTACACCTGTCTAAGCCATGGGCTGAGAGCAAGTTAAACCCTACACAAGATTTTCCTCAGTCTGCAATATCAGCATGCCTTTTCTAACGTTAAATTAGGGACTAAATCATAAAGAACATGCTTACTGAAATTCCAAATAGTTCTGTTAAATAACAGTTTTTATAATTCTGCGGGAAAGTTATTTTTCACCTCAGGTTTCATAGGCCTTCCACACAGCCAGATAAGCTAATCATGCAAGATGTTAAAGTTTCCACATTGAGTGAACTGAACCATACTTTTGCTTTAATATTTCAAATGTCAGTTTTATTTATATTTCTAAAAGTCTGAAATGCAGTTATTCCATGTTTTGTATTTTTTTTACTTGAATACAATCAAGAAGCAGACTCCCTCTCTTAAATCTTATCTTGTTTTATAGAGACATACTGCCTATAGTGCAATTTTATCAGTGAGAAAGATGCACATTACAATTTCTATCGCAACAGTAGGAACAAATTTGATCTTGGTTAGAATAACCTATGCAACAGCTTCCAACACTTCCAACCACTGTCTAAAGTATTTCACTAACACTAGTTATTTCCTAAGAAATAGCAATCACTGAGGCTACAAGGAAGCTAAATTTAATAAAAAATGATGTTCCTTTCTGTACACAAACTGCATGATACATAACTGGAATAGATTTAAATCAGTGCAAACTGTTATTCACACACGACATGAACCAGAAACATCAGCTTAATTCTAGATTATGGAACATCAGCTAGGTAAATACAAGCCAGATTCAAATAAGTCAATCACGCTTAGGAAATTTTTGATTAGTGTGACAACAAAACAAAGCATCATAGTTTAAAAGAAAAAAAATCACTTCTAAAGATTCATTCCTGTCACGTACATAAAGCTGAATTAATCAATTAAACAGCAGAATGCTGTTCATGTAGGGCTGTACAGGCTACGTGGTAGCATTGCACAGGATGCTTCCACATAGCCTGCCACTATCCCTCTTCAGAAAACACGGAGGAGCTGTTCTAGTAGGAAAAGCTGCCCAGCCTGCCAGACACTGTAAGCTAACAGGCTAATGCACAGATGAGCTCTCCAGTTACTGCCATCAAAATGCCAGTTGTAGAAGCTGTTGCTGAGCAATTCAATTCTGAAGTATTCCGTAATTAGCTTATAGTACATACAAATCTACATCCTACATACTGGTATGCGCATTTTAGGACAGAATTAGATTTTAACTATGTCACTTACATGTCATCACGAAAGCTGAGGGCAAATCTCCCCATTGGCTCAGGATCTGACTGACTACTGTGAGAAGATCCCAAAGGAGGTGAATAGTTCCCTTCTAAATATGATGCACAGGTATCAGAAAGCCTGTAAAGGTGGGGAGGAAAAACACACAACAGAATCATTCTAATGTGCACCTCTCCTGTTTTCCAAAGAATTGGAAAAAAAGAATCATATTGATGGCCACTCATCTCCTGTAAGTT
Organism: Burhinus oedicnemus; assembly: GCA_008921705.1. Classification (NCBI taxonomy): domain Eukaryota; kingdom Metazoa; phylum Chordata; class Aves; order Charadriiformes; family Burhinidae; genus Burhinus; species Burhinus oedicnemus. The sequence goes on along the minus strand of VFFE01006642.1, from coordinate 292,153 downwards.
CAATTATTTGAATATTTTAGCATTTTCTAGCCAATCTGTATTTACAGGTACACGTATGTACCCAGAATGATCCTCTCCAGTCTCCTGTAGTTCTTTAGGGAAATACCACATTATCATTTTCAGTGGCTAGTGCTGTCCCATTTGGAATGCACACTTCTGAAAAGACAGTGTATAAAAGTCTGATCTTGTTAAGTCACAGGACAGCAGTTAACGGAGCAAAGGCTTCTAATTGTTACTCTTTGCTCTACCCCTTGCTGAACAAATCATTGTAAATTGTGTTAAATTTTAATTCGTATGCATATCACTAGTTCTTACACTATCCTGTCCAAAATGAGCCCGATTCAGGTAAGTTAAATGAACAGTTAATAGAGTTAAGAGAATACACATGTAAAAAACGTATGATTCTCTATATGACTCCAAACTTCAGTATAGTAAGCCGAAGAGTTGAGTTAAAACAAACTTGATTGTTATCAGTCTAAAAATGAAACTACATTTTTAAAGGGTAATTTTAATAAAAGTTCAGTATTTTATGTTATTAATTTAATACAGATTTTTTCACTGCTAATACAATCAATCTTATGTTTGCTGATTAGTATGCTACTGATTAGTAAATAGTTTTATCATTGACCAAATAATCTGTCAAGAGTTTTCCCTCTCCAAAGTTAAATGCTTCAAACCAGTCAACTGTTTTTTATATTATTAACTGACAGTCTCACCTGTTGCCACAGCCCGTTTTACTCCTGGCAACAGTTGAAGCTGCAACAGGTAAGCCAGGGTTTGAGGAAACAGTAACATTTTCAAAAACAACACTTGCACTGCTACTCAATGAATGGCCCAAGAAGCTTGGAAATGTCTCATCAGCAATATTTCTGAAGTCTTCCATCATCCTGCACGAGATGCTTAAAATAGCACTCTGCTTGGCAACACTATCAGCCCTGGTCCAGCAGCATCTGAAAGTAGGAACAAAACAACTATACAGTTACACAAGTCACGCTAATGCTGTCAAAAATATGTTATTTATACATCACAGCCAATATTCTCTGGCAATCACCCCCCCTTTATCGACAAGGCGCTTAAAAATTATTTCCAGTCCTCTCCCCTCAAGCCTTTTGGGGGCCACAGAGTTTTATAGCCTTCTTGGACTTTCTAAAACGAGCACCACTCCTGCGAGTTAAGAGCACCGGCGCTGCAAGACGTGCCAACCTATATTTAGCCTGTAAAGCTGCTTGGACCCAGCCAGCCTTCCTCCATTTCCACGGCAGCGAGCACCTGGGGAGCTACAAACTCCGTGACGCCATCGCCTCCGGCCGCCGCTCGCCAGGCGACAGCCCAACGCCACCGATCTCGGCAGGGAAGGCCCGGGCCCTACCCCCTTCGGTACTCCGTGCAGACGGCACCCCTACCACCACCCCACCACCCGTCGCGGCCCGGGGGCGGAACGACGGCCCCGCCGGAGGAGGCCCGGACGGAGAGCGGCTCGAAGCCAACGACCCCTTTTCCCCAGACGGCAGGAGATCGGCCCCGCCCTTCCCGCAGCTGCCGCGGCCAAGACCGAGTGGTCCGTTCCGCCGCCCGCCCGCCCCGCTACTCACCTGAGAGGAGCGGGAGGGACCGCGGCCCAACCGCCAAAACTTCAAACCGCCGCTCCCCCCGCGCGCGCCCTCCCGCGCCCGTTGCGCGGCCCGGCCTTGCCCCGCCCACGCCGCCCCGCCACGCAGCGCCCCCCAGAGGGCGGGCGAGGCCGCGCGTGCGCAGCGCCGCCGCTCGCCCTCCCAAACTTTCCCCGAGCCGGCCCGCGCGCGCGCTTCGCCCTGCCGCCCGCGCCCCGCCCCGCCGCCAGCCAATGAGCGAGCCCCAGCCAGAGTCGGCGATTGGCCGGCAGGGCACGGCAAGGAGGAAAAAGTTTCAGGGGGGCGGGAGGAGGCGAGAGAAGGGGATGCTGATTGGGCGAGGGGCGCGCGGCCCCGCTCGGTCCCGCCCCCCGGCAGTGGCCCGTCGTCCGTTAGGCGGTGAGGGGCTGCTCCCGGAGGCAGGTAGATTCGCGCTTAGGCTAACCGGGGAGGTTTTCGGAAGGGGACGATGAAATCGGTTATTTCAGGTATTTGCTTACGGCCCGGCGGGATGCGAATCCCGGTACCGGCGTGGGGTCTTTCAGGGGAGCGGCGGCGGCCCCTGAGCCACCGCGTCGCCGCTGAGGTGTGCCGCCGGTGAGGTCTGACCAGCCGGTCCGGCCCCGCTGCCCCGGGCGGCGGCACAGCCCTGTAAAAAGGGAAAAGCTTTAGTCGGATGTGACATTTTTTATTTATGTGGCAGGCGTTGTTTATATTACTGACTTTGTTTTCTGTCATATTGTTGCTATATGAGTCGCTTAGATGAGGTTGAGCAATGTGGTTTATATACAGTACATGGAAAATTTATTTCAATTTTGAAGCATAAATTTCACATTTTTTGTAAGTAGAGGATGAGAAGGCAGCAGATGCCTTCCAAACATCTTCCACACATACTTCCACACATATGTGTGAATGACAACTTCAAAAGATCTACATCAAACTCAGTGTTATTCCAGGACATTTTTACAATGCACTTCTACAGTGCAGACTTCCTGGTATGGAGATTGCAAAAAGCTAGAATGAGAGTGAAAAATCACACAGCCGACATCATCAGAAGTTCATACTGTGTTCACATATGTCCAAACCAAAACCAAACAACAACAACAAAAAAAACCAAAACAAAAAAACAACCAACCAAACAGAAAAAATAACAGAAAAAAAACAACAAAAAAACCTGCAACCCAAAGCCACCTCCTGGCTACTACAAGACCCAAAAACTTCTAGTCCTGGAAATTCAAGCCGAGATGTGCTCCAAGCACTTAAACAGTATACCGGGGTAATGCATATCTTCTTTCAGAAGAAGAAAACGGACAGCAGCCTTACAAAGTGCTAGATAAATTTAAAATACTGCAAGTACCCGCTATAATGATCCCTTTCTTAGCCCTTCTATAATCTCCCACCCTCCTAGGGGTTCTGCATTCAAGGGCCCAGATCCTGTGCAGAAGTACAGTTCGCAATCTTGAGTCATGGGAGCAAGACAGAGGAATAAAGAGGGAAGCATGAGTTTGAGGAAGCGGATGTGGACAGGCAAGGATATGGAGTGAAAGGTCCTGGTTTGGAGAGACGTCAATGAAAAATGGCAGGCAGGGAGAAAGGCAATGCATCAGCCACAAAATCAGCGTAAGTTTATTTGTTGAAGTCAAAGTAGTTGGCCAGTCCATTGGAAATGTGACTTGTTTGCACTGAAACTGTAACAGCGTGTTTCCATTAGTAAGAAGTGTGACTAGAATTAGTCAGGATATCTAACAATGAATGTTCAGCACAGAGGAAAATAATGTGACCATGCTGAATTAACTATGAACAAATGCATCAAAAGCTGCAAAAAGCTGTCATTTACTTTATTATCATCATAATGGTTATCTGGGGCTCCAAAAGAGTAACAGAAGCAAAATTAAAGAAAAAAAAATGCAAGCAACAGTCTTTCCCTTAGATCTGTCTTATCAAGGATAGTTATATGTAAATAATCATCTTTTAATATATTTTACACTACTTTTTGTTACACTGCAGTAATTGAGGCATACCTGGCAGACACTGTGGGGTCTCACAGCACAAACTTTTAGCACTGGGAATCAGCAGCGTATCTAGACACTACCACCTTGCTTTTCTTGGCTGCTTAGGAAGGAGCCCTGTGTTTTTTTCCTGGTAGAAGTGCAGTAAGAAAAAGATCAATCGCTGTATTGAAGGGAGTGACCTTTTAAAGGGTTAAGACAGAAATTCTGCAAGCAGCTTAAACTTTCAAAAGTATATTCTGCTGCTTGCGTACCCAGAAACAGTTTGTTCTGTTTTAGGAATGAATCCCAGTATAATAGTTTTGATCTTTTTTTTTTTTTTAAAAAAAATAACTCATTCTTCCACAGAGGAATAGTTACTTCCTACCCCCATTTAAACCTTATTTTTTAATCATGTAACATTCCTGTTGTTTAGCATACAAAGCATGGCATGGTTGTATAAAAGTTAACCTTTTGATAAAAAGGTCTAAGTACCTGCTTTTAGTAAACCATTTTTTTGTTTTGTTCTCCCCACAGTTCTGTTCCCATTTCCTGCTGGCTGAAAAATAACAGCAGCCTCCTTCCAAGCACTGTCAGCAAGCACTCCGTAACACCATTGTTACCTCTCATGGTTTTTTAGTAAATTAAAACTAGATTCCTCAGAGATAAATCAAGGAACAAGTGTGGTGTATCTGAGCAAAAATATAGCATCGGCGCAAATAAAGTTTTCAGAATACAAGTAAAACTCACAGGAACTTGCTATTGTTTTTGAAGAATGCAGGTTGCCCTCTCCATTACCTTATACTAATGGTCTAGTCCAGGAAGTAGCGTAAACCCATTTTGAAGCACACTTAAATACACTATTACACTTTGGGTTTCTGCTGCAGAGCCCACCTTTATCCTTCCTCACCCTAAGATCTGCTGAACAAGCTCAGCAATTACATCCTGTACAGTAATGCTACTCCCTAGCAATACCATGTAGTCACTGTCCAGTTTTATCCTCCCACCTGTCTCACACCAGCCAAAGCTTGAGTCAATGCCAGCACGCTGATCCACAGCAACGATGTTCCCGTGCCGACACATCGACAAAGGAGGCTTTTAAATCAGTACTATTTCTTCAAAATGTCTTAAGTGAATTATTCAATCACTGGAAAAGAATGAAGATAATCTGAAATCCAACAACTCCAGCAGTCTCTGCAGACTTTCAACACACCCATGAGAAAAGTAAGAGCACGCCCTGTGGCAGAAAAATGTAATATGCAACTGCGCATCCAGAACAGCACATGACTTCACAAAAGCAAAGCTATGAGAATGGACAATAGAATCAAAAAAGCTGCTTGACCAGGAGTCTGTTAAAAAAAAAAAAAAGCCTATTACAAGAAAAAGCATACTAATGCCAGCATCTTACAAGTTTATTAGTCAATCACAATTACAAAATTTAAATATTTATACAGCAAGATGGAAAATTCTTAAGTAACCAAACACTCCAAACTACTTTGCTGCAGTATACACAGGAATGGTTTTGTTTCTTTTACAAGTTGATCCAATATCATCCTTTAGTTACTCAACAACTTCTTGAAGGCATGTTTAAGAATATATTTCACATTTGTCAGTGTAATATACAAAAAGAAAAAAATTCAATACCATACTAAACTGATTCAAAAAAAAAAAAAAAGGCTTTAGTATATCCATGCCAAAACCAATAGAACATAATAGCAGAAATCAAGGCTTGTAATTCAAAACAAGATAAATCTTGGAAACTGTTATTAAAAGGAAAATAATACACTCTTTTCCACTGAGATTCATAGAAAAGAATACGATAATAATAATCCTAGTATACATTTTTACAAAAGAACAGATTGCTTTGGAAATCAAAAGGATGTTGTAGAACAGCTATTAACAGGCTTTCATTCTCCCAGAATTCCTGTGATTTAACAGAGCTTTTAGTAACGCTTCATTTGCGACACAAAATATACAATAAATATTAGCCAAGTACATTTTCTGCATATGCATCTAATTCAGATTAACTTCACAGCACTTCCAGAATAGACGTAAAAACATCATTGTTTTTACAATACTTTAATAATACACATTTACAGAGAATAACTACTTTCAGTGAAATACAGTCTTTGTACGTATTTACATCTTTCTGCAGAATTCTCAGAGTAAATTTAAGATTCCTGGTGAATGCAAGACTCAGAATTGTGTCATTTCATGTCATTTTTCTGCTGTTTTTATTAGAACTTACCCGTAATACTTGTGCATTTTAGTATAACTATATCAGATACCTACAGATGTTTTCTGTCTTGTTTACAGTTCTGTGGACTTACATAAAGGAACAGCTATATGACTAATGAAATTATGGGGCAATTCACAACAAGCTGCATTTTGGTTTCAATCTTTTATGGCTCAAGTGTTTGCGTTTCTTAGGATACTATGCTTAGGGAATTTTAGTTACTCCATGGAATTATTACCATAGGAATGTACAAGTACATATCAGAAAAAGTACTTCTCTTAGGATGAAGAAAGTATGACAGTACTTAAAAAACATTTATTTGAAGTCATACTAAGGTGTAAGTGAAGCAATACCAAACTATTAAAAGCTAGCATCTGTACAATTGTCAAAACACAGTTTTCTTATTCCTTTAAAACTAACAGTTTCATATTACAAAGCAGTTACAAACTTGTGACGTTTAGGAACCTTAATCAAATGTTGAACACTATGAAATGCAAAACAAATTAGTTATCAAAACAATTTCAATGAAAATTATTTTAATGGTCACTTCCCTCCTCCCATCCCAGTCAAGGATAAAAAGTCTCATTTTTAGTCATGAACTAGTCTTTTAATTTGACAAGCTTTCAAAAAAAAAAAAATCTTTTGATGGAAGTTTTGGGGTTTGGGTTGTTGTTTGTTTGTGAGTTTTTTTCCAAACAAGAAGCCTCTCCAAGTATTTTCCTATCAGGAGTTCCAACAGTATCAAACTGTGCGGGCTAGTACAAAAAAACGTACACATGTTTTAAAAAGGCTTTTTGAATAGCATTTAGTAGTTAGCAGGCTGCTGGTGTCTTGGGAGAGGTCAAACGGCGTTGGGGAGGGGAAAAAGGAGTTCGTTTTCCATTCCTGTGTGCATGCAACAAGCAGCAAAACACCAAAGTTACTCCAGTTAGCTTGGTATCAGCTCTGCTTTCTGTTAAAAAGGACATAATACAAATGGAGAATGGAAATTGTATCATAAATCTAGACACACAATTACAACATCATAACAATATAGTCCTACTGACTTATTTTCCAACAATCTACATCATGTGTTCTGAAACTATTTTGATTACAAATCCAGTTTGGTGATCATGGTTTAACAAAGTTTTCCAGATCTGCCTACAGTTTAGCTCTTTTGTTTAAATGTACAGACTCTGAAACATAACATACACAGTGACAGACAAAAATTCTTTGTAGCATACCAATTTAGTCAAATGTCAGTACATAAATCCTTATTGTAAGCGTTAATACACTAAACCAAAAGTTAGCAAACTATGCTTATGCAATTCAAACCAATGTGATGACAAGAGAAAACGTAGTTAAGTGCATCTTTTTTATAATAAGGCTCAATCCTAGGACAAGACACCACATATTTCGAAATTCCACAGCCACGGATTTAGTTCTGTACCACAGCATCAATGCCAAATTGGATCTGAGAATAATTTATTAAAAAAAAAAAAAACAAAACAAAAAAAACCCAAAACAAAACAAAAAAACAAAACAAAAAACCCCACTTTCAAAATACAGAGCAATGGAGGGAGTCTAAAACAACGCTAGAAGTTTCAGTTTCACAATGGCTTACTACCAGCTTCATGGAAAGGAGAACAACCATCAATGGGGTGGGGTAGGGTAGTCTTGCTGGCAGCAGCACAGTCTTAGAGAAGAAGATTGTGAAACCACACCCTATGCTAAAGGGGTATAAAATAGCCTTTATCTCCCTATAGGAGCCCAAGCAAATACAGTTATATAGCTTTGGATATCACATTTCCAAGACAGAACTGTATTTCAGCATTTTTTTGCTACGCTCTAAGTAGCACCTGGAACCAGATAACCAGTATCATTTTGGCCTCCTTGCTTACTGGGGACTTGGCCCATTACCACCTCTTGCTCTCCCATTTATCTTGTGAGGAAAATGTGGAAGCCCTTCTCTGTTCAAGGCAGCTAGGGATGTGGAAGCCGGAACTGCCATTCAGGACTGACTGCTGAAAGGGGGGGGCGAAGGCTACTCTCCAAAACCAAACTGTCACAGTACTTTACAGATGAGCATTTTAAACTGAAAAAAAAAAGCCATATTAGTAGCTGCACATGGATGGAAATGCAGGCTATTTTGAAAAAAATAAAGGTGGCCACAGAACTTGGAAGCTGCTGCTGCTATGGAGTTCAGCCACATCTAGTCCTTACATAGGACACATCCTGTAAAGTTGATTGTAAACACTCCACCGTACAAACGTGAGGCTCAGTGTATTTCTAGATTTCAGTGTGCACAAATTAAAATGGTTTTCAGAAGAGGCAGTTAAATTTACCTACTAAACACCAATTACTACAGAATAAAAACAGAGAAAGTGAATTAATCTGCTGTGACAATGCCACAGGAGGAAGATTAAAAAAACAAAAACTTTTATTCGATTGATGTTACACCTGCAAAAATGCAAGTAAACTAACACTAGTATATCATTCTTGAAACCATACATTATGAAGTATCTTTTCCTCCTTCCTTTCTGCTACATTATCCCAGTGAAAAAACAGAATTTGTTGCTAGCATTTTTGCTTTACTTTGAAAAGGGCAGTTACACAGCAGTGTGATGAAGCTTCTCCTTGTTTGAAACTGTCAGAAAAGTTATTTTGAATAATGTGAGAGGACTAAAAGTGAAAATAGTTGTTTACATTGCTTATTTATACAGAATGATTCAGTTTGGCTTATGGTTTTGTTCATTTTCCTCTTAACACTGGCATAACAGACACCATCACAGAACAAAACTAGAAGAGCTTGTAGAAGCATTCATGCAATAAATTACATTGTATTTTTTTAAAAAACAAAACAAACCCAACATGAAAATTGAATGAAATTAAGAAAATTCAGATAAGAAACTGAAATTCAGCCTCCCTACTAATTAACCTACCTACTGGCAGATGATCCATTTAGTGAATTCTGTAGACTTGTATTGGCTGAACCTAGAGAGGCATTAAAAATTCCCTGCTGAGAACTACCATTCACCGGACTCCCGTTACCTTTCAGTATACCAGTACACTTCCAGTTGTCCATGTAATTAGCTGCAAATATAGATACATAAAACCTGTTAGTTTCTCTTCTGAAGCTCAGCATTTGATACAACTATGACATTTCAACTGCTATGCACCTGGTGAGAATTAGAATTGAACTTCAATACCAAAATATAAATTGCAAATAGTTGAAGATCTGGCCCTTTAGCTGTCTGACATTCTCTGCCTATCCACAATTTAAAACTCAGGTTTTTTTCAGTAGCAAGAATGGGTTTTCTTTATTAAAATACCAAGGAACAAATGAGAATGGATGAGGAAACTGCCACTGTTGTTTTTGTTGTTGCTTTTGGAAATTTAAACAGAAAAAAAGCCAGTTTGCCTGAACATTGTGACTGAATGTAGATTTTCTGGGTTTGGCAGCAGGCAAAGATAATAATGCATTACGTGTTAATTTTAAAAATGACAACTTTACATAACTCTAGTCTGGTTAAAGAATTTGAGGGTACAGTAACAACTATTCACAGGAGCCTAAATCATGCAAGTGTTCCAGCACAGAAAGTGATTTCCTTTTTCTGAAATGTAAATAGAAATACAGAAATCTATCACTGACAAATCTGAAATGAACTTTTATGATAAAATTATTTTTTGAGTTAAAGTTCTCAAGTATATTCAGCATACTACAAAGCTAATGTATTTCAAGTGTGTGACCTTACCCTTCCAGAGCCTAACGCAGCCATCATCACCAGAGGAGGCAAGCACTGTGCCTGTAATATTCCAGCTCACTCGCCACACCTGAGAGTTGTGATTATCAAACTGTGCCACAATATGAATTTCAAATTTTGTTAATCCTCCAGATGAAGTCAATTCTTTCCTGTTTAAGAGAAAAGTGACAGTTATGGACACAACTGTTCAAAGGTCTGGGCTCAAACATGATGACAAAAAGAGAGGACTACATTTTTCAAGGAGTTTATATAACAATTGTTACTAGATTAGGAGTATTAAGAGGTATTCAGACAAAAGTACAGACTTGCTCACAATCTTGTCGTCTTAAAAATCAGGCTGATAAAAAACAATCCTGCATACATTAAGTTACTATTTTCGCTTTGCAGATACTATTAAAATAAGACTATCTAGTATGCACCACAGCATATCAAACTACCTTCCTTTTAAGCTCACCTTAGAGGTTTTAGTGTGAAAATTCGTACGTCTTTGGTTGCTACAGCTAAGATGTGGAAGGATCTTCCCAGATTTGGAGCAAACGCAATATCATGTACAGGATCTGTGACTGTCATCAGAGCTTCTGCTTTTGCATATTTCCTGTACAGCATAAGAAACTAACCTTTAGTGCCACCAAAATTACCAGTGATGCAAATTATACAAACCAGTCATAATAGAATGGGGAAAAAGGGGTTAATATACACAATGACACTTGCAAAAATAAAAATATTTTCAAGCATAAATTTAATTGTAAATAATAATGACAAGCCGATTTCTTCAGAAATTGAATACATCACATACAATAACTACTAACAACAGTACGCTAAATCATACAACAAAGCAAGGATTCCAATACAAAGAACATTTTGGTCTACAGCTGGAAGAAGGAAATAAAAGGATTCTTCCATTCATAAATCTAAAGGGAATCTGTATCTCAGTAACTTGTAAGCAGACCACTGTCTGCTTCCTTTACTGTATGATAAGCATGTATTCCATTTTCTATTTATCACCAGATAAGTCACAACAACTCTTCTTTATTGTTAATGCACAGAGAACATTGTCTAAAGCCTGACATAAATCCACAAAACACCTTGGCTCCTTTCCCACACCAATCACCCTGAATGAAACACAAGTTCTCTGTTATTGTTTAATTGAAAGTGGTTGTGCGCACACATTCTGGCCTTTTCTGGTTCTGAATTCTTAACTGTAAAAACTGAACTTTTACAGAACGCTGGTAATTCACATGACTTTCTGTCACTATAAACATGCCTTTAAAAGCATTTTAAGTTCGCCTTGAACAAAACAATGCCTAGTGCAACACAATTCAAAATTCAACCTTGCCCTATTAATTCTTTGTGCAAAATTAAGCATGTAAATTAGTGGAAGCAGAAACAACTGTCCCTTCAAGATGCTGGCAATACTGGCATTTCTGTACTAAGATAGAACAAAATTGTCAATATCACGTCTGTTAACATCAGCTACCATTCTGAGGTCTCCCTCTCCTTTCCCATCCAATGGCTCAGAGACAGAATTAAGGTATTATTATTTACTACTCCACTCCACATCTAATGACAGGAATAAAATAAAAGGCCATATATTACAAACTACTTTAAGATCCCACAAATGTTATATATTGTCATTTAGCATACCTGGTATTTTCATTATATTCATAAATTTGAACCTTAGCCAATATATTTGGACTGTTGTCATCACTTCCCACAGCTATCATTGGAGAATGTGCTCGAGAGCTAAAAGGTGAAAATAAATACTGTTACATTTACAGATGATTCCACAGAAAGTACACCAACCCATTTTTTAAATTTCAGACACAATAACAAAAAATATATCACAAGGGGAAAAAAAAAAATCACAAGGAAACATGAGTAAGTTCATTCACAGTTACTGGTACAATCTCCATTCTGTTGTTTGGAAAGCCCGCTATATACACCCATTAAGGCAAAATCATTAGGGAACATTATTTGACAATTCAAGATGATGCCCCCAGAGCGCAGGATTGATTTTATATATGCATCTCCGCCAAGTATTTGCCACAAGTTTTATGGTATAGTCTGCATTCTTTGCAGTACTTTTAATGATGGATTTAGCGGGATTTCATTCACGTTTTGGAAGTCAGATTACAAAAGTTAAATGTAGATGAGTTCTAGTTTTTAAATCAACTTTTAACCCCATCCCATGCATTAAAGTGAAAGCCTGTACTCTTGAGCCTTCAGCACAGACGACTACTAATGCATAGAAGAGTAACTGGATCAGCAGGACACAGACCACTAGAAAGCCATTAAGTGCTTCAGGACAAAAAGAATCCAAAGCAGTTCAGCCCTGAATGGTTCTTCCCTTCCTGTTATTGCTGGGGGAGGATGTGAGATGGGAAACAAAGGAGAACCTCTGACTTCTATGTGTTCTTCAGGGTGGGGACTACCCAACCAAACGCCTCTCCAATTCCTTCCTGTGCAGGCAGGTTAAGTATATCATTGAGCCCCTGAGGATATAACTAAAAGAACAACTCTTAGGCTTTGTATTTGTGCTAGCAAGACTCTTGTGGTTCCTCTATTGCACTGGCAAGGGTGTGTGTCTTTGTTAGAGTGGTCAAAATTATTACCTATTACAACATCTTACTTAAGGAAAGAAGGAAGAGACAGGAATGGTCCCTTTATAAGCACTTTCACTCATGAAAATTCAAGTTAAGTTTTGTGGGAAAAATAAAGATTACTCCGTAGCTTTTCAGCTCATTACTTGTTAAAAAGAATTAAGCTGGGAATATTTCTTCACAGAGCACATAAAGACTTCTTGTAACACTTCTCTGGCTCTGACAAACTTGCTTTATTAAAGGAAATGTTAGCAGCTTTCTTTCAGATCTGAGTAATGTACACTCAGTCTTCTCCATGTGTGTTTTAGGATTTTTTCTACAAAATTTCAGAACTAACTCCTTGGATCTTCTGCTTAAACAGTCATAAAGCAAAACCTACAGTTTTAATACCATACCTTGAAGGATTCCAAGAAATGCAACTGCAGCTTAGCTTACATGAGATTTCATGCTGAAGTGACCACTGACTGAGATTCATCACATCTGGAGCTTCATAAATCCTTACAACTCCATCTGCTGAACAGGTTGCTAACATAAGACCCATATGCTTGGGAGCAAACTTCACATCTGTAACAGATGTCCTACTGTCTACCAGAGTAGTCCTCTTTACCTGCAAAGAAAAGCAGAAATTTTTGAAAGAAATGCTAGAAATTTCCATCAAAAATCTGTTCTCTAACAAAGTCTAATGGAAGTCTGACAATACCATTTCATAGGATCACTTACCTCTTCCATCAAAAACTAAAAATAAGTAAATAAATAGTCTTTTTACACCAATGAATTGGAGAAATGACAGATCATTGCACTGATGCAATTTCAAGCATCAAGAGGTATACTCACAGGGGTATCAAAGTTCTGATACCAAAAAGAGTTCTTTAGGTTAGGAAAAAAAACCCCAACATGTAACATAAGTATAAAATACAAGAGTACTGGCCACAGGCAGTTTGAAATTGTCCTCTTCGTTCATATTGGTGACAATATTGACAATATTAACTGTGATGCCTTGCAACACGGCTTTCTAATTTCAGTGTTGCTGAAGTTTACCACAAAGCGTTTTCCAACAGAAGCATCAAAACAAGTATTTCTGATAAGGGAATAGGTGAATACAGCAGCCATTTGACAGCAATTTTAGCTAGGATGAAAGAGGGGAAAATTGTAAACATTTGTTTTTCAAGTTGTCTCCTCTCTTGCCAAGAAAGTATGAGTTTGAGCTGAAAACTATGCATCACAACTGCCTCCTGCACATGGAAGTCAGCTTTCGTACCCCACCGGGTGCCTAAGTTCCTGACAACCCAACTCTTCATAATTATGTATTTTAATGTTAGAAAACTTGAGTAGAAAGTAGAAAACTGTAGGTATTTTAGCAACCTAAAACAAAACACAACATTAGAGGCAGGTATATTGAGTTATAAGATTGCGCATGAAGAATAGCTGCAAAATAATCTGTTAAGATCTAGAATTCCCTTGCTGAAATGCTAACCAGAAAATCCACTTCTGAGCAAACTGTTTCCCCCCAAAACCTGATCTGTTGTTTGAAAGATGAAAAAGAACAGCATGAGACAGTTTCAAATGAGCTC
>VFFE01006642.1:237636-278385 GCA_008921705.1 Burhinus oedicnemus | reverse complement strand
ACCCCTCCCCTCCCCAGCACAAGGCCGCGGCGGCTGCCGCTCACTTTGACGCTCTGGTCGCTGGAGCAGGTCGCCATGCGCCGGCCGTGGAAGTCGAAGGAGACATCGTGGATGAGGTCGCGGTGATCCGCCGCGATGCTGCGCGCCACGAACATCGCCCCGGCGGCGCGGCCGCCGACCGCTCGCTCTCCCCTCCTCTCGCCCGGCCGGCCGGCCCAGGCGCGCGCCCTCCTCACGCGGCGGGGCGGGGCAACGGCCGCCGGAGCCCGCCGCGCGCGCTCGCTGCTTCGCGCCTGCGCGCTCCTTCCCACTGAGGCGGGGCTGAGGCGGGCTGGGCTGGGCCGGGCTAGGCCGGGCCGGGCTACCGGCCGCTGGGGGGAGTCGGGTAAGACAGTTAAGGTAATACTGCTCTGCAGGTGCCGAGGGGGGCGAGTTGCCGCGAGGGGCGCACAGGCCCTGGCAGATCCCAGAGCCGTGACCGTGCTCCCCTGGACGGACGGCCTTCCCCTCCGGCCTGTGTCACCTCTGAGGCCTGGTCCGCCCCGACGTGAACTGTGGGTAGGCGCTGTGGAGGATTTCTTGCTCCACGGCCTCGTGAAGGTGTCTGACGCGGGCAGTTGCCGTGGTTCAGTGTAGGGCTTCCCTCTTCTCCCGTTCCTGCCAGGGCCATCGCCATTCCCTCTCCTAGCACGTACTCTTAAGTGTCTTTGCATTACCTTACAATGTTGGAGGTCACTGTAGTACTGCAAATCGATAAGCAAGCAGAGGAGACATTCAACACGGCACTGTTTGATTTATTTAATTTATTTATGCTTTCTGTACTAATGAATATTGTTGTCCCGGAGCAGGGTCGTTTACCCAGTGCGCAAGACACCAGTGTACACCCAGAGCAGAGGTATTTATTTAAATCATTTCTGCGCAGAGATGGCTGGTAGGTGGTAATCCACAAAGCTAGCACACCAGTCTACAAACTCCTCGGGATATTTATACGGTTCAAAACACAGAAATATACACCTTTAGTTACAATTACTGGTTAGTACCTTATCTTAACGCTTCCTATTGGTTAGTACGGTCTTGCGCTCTCATTTAAAGCTACAATGTCCTTTAATTGGTGTGTGCATGCTCCAGTACACGGGGTGGGAGGGTCTGTTTAGTCTCTAATTAAGTCGGTGGTCGTGATCTCCCACTGCCACCTTTGCCTTTCCCCCAGTTACTGCATCTTTGTTGACTTTATGCTTCTTCTAGCAGTTGTCTGGTTCTCGGCAGGTTCTCGGTGCCTCCTGCAGAAGGATGTTCCCTTGTTACCAGCCTTCTGTTCTTCTTCAAGGGTATATTCATTAGCAAGGCATGCATTGTTTATACAAAGTATCCTGTTTCACAAGACTTTCTAACCCTTTTCCAGCTCTTTGTTCTTGCTCAGTGAGAGATTCTACCTTCTAAAGTACATCACTGTCAGATGAGCCCTGAGAATACTGTGGTGCGAAAGAACATGAGACCTGCTTCTTGAGAAGAGATGTGTAGTGGCTAAGTTTGGAAGGTTTTGTAGGGAGGATGAAGCACGTGATATACGATGCAGACAGTGAAGGAATCTGAAGACAGGTTGGAAACACTGAGTGAGATGAGGTGGGTATTGGATAGCATCACAGACTGTGAAGTAGAGGAAGCAGAACAGGGACTTGCACGTAGTAGAAAACACATCACAAGTGGCTGACCTCTGGGCAGGAGCTATAGGCCAGTAATGACTAGTGTGTAGCCAGAGGGCTATACAAAATGAATTAACCAAAGCAGCTGGAGACTCTTGAGGGCTGAATACTCTCACCACTGACCTGCAGCCTTCCAGGGAGCCCCTCACTAGCAGAAGCACTTTCTTCCAGTTTGTATCTTGCAGTATCAGCTCACAAACTGGATCATGCAGCTCTCAGCGCTAATATTCTTTAAATACCGTTCACTCATTATATCACTGAGCACAAGATTGGTCCAGTGTCTTGTTTTTAAGGAATGCTTCATCTTTAAGCCATGTTATCTACTAGCTATTCTGAAGCTAATTACAGTAGCTGATTGTCATGGTTTAACACCAGCCAGCATCTAGGACCACAGCAGCCTCTCACTCAACTCCCCTTCCCCCCCGTGAGAAGGGAAGGGAGAAAAGGAGGGGAAAGGGAAAAAAAACCTCATGGTTCCAGGTAAAGACAGTTTAATAGAAAAATAATGGATAATAATAATAATGGTAAAAGAATATACAAGACAGAAGTCACCTGGTGAATTGGTTGCCCAGCCTGTCCCAAGCAGTGATCGCAGATTCCCCTCTCCCCCACAGGATAACCGCCATTTATATACCGAGCATGGTGTCTATGGTACAGAATATTCCATTGGCCATTCCATTGTTCTGTCTATGCTCCCTCTCAGCTTCTGTAGGAAGCTGAAAAAAGTCCTTGACTACTATAAACATCACTTAGGAATAACTAAAGCAATATGCATTATCGACATTCCTTTCATACCAAATCTGAAACACAGCAACCACTAGAAAGAAAATTAACCCTATCTCAGCTGAAACCCGGACACTGGTAAATATTAACATAGAGAAAATAAACAATTTCCTACAATCCAAATAGTAATAGTTAGAATAATAGTAATAGTAATAATGCAGTTAATAGATTTAGATACGAGAATAAATAATAATGAAACGGTGATGTGGAAATAAATAAAAGCAAGCATACTTGCTTTGGACACCTTCACTGCCTTATAGTGAAGTTTTCAAGTCATACATTAACTGATTAAGGAAGAGAATCAAATGCAAAGTTTCCTGAAATCAGATATATTCAAACTCTCTTGATTCAAGTGAGATTCAGACCTTTTCTAGAACATTTTTTACATCTGCACCTTTAACAGGAAATTAGTTTTACCATTGTCAAAAGGACTTTTGATTCTCGCCACCTCATTTAAAATTTTCATGCTCGGTCACGGCAATAAGAAGTCAAATTTGGTCTACTTGGTGAAAAGAATTTGTTCAGGGATGTCCAGATACTTAACAGAATTGTAAAGAAACCGTTACCTCCTTGTGGAATAAACCTGGCAGTTTGGATTTGATATTTAGTGCATTTATTTTTATGAACCGTAAACTACATTCCATAGCAACTGATGGAGCTGCTGCTATCCCATGCCATATACATCGCTACACTGTTTTCTGCATAATATGCAAGCATACTTAATATGCAAGCATTTAACACACTAATGCATGTGTTTCATTAGTAGACCTCATATTAAGAGTAGATACGCTGGTACCCAAACATGATAAGGAATAATAATAGATTAATGATAAAAGATTGAGGTAAATAACAACAAACTTGGACTTGAAGGAACAGTATGGCATTGAGATACTAGGATTTAATTATTTTAATGACACTGGGTAAAGAAAAGTTAACCTAAGTACAGGGGGTATGATAAAAATGTTTTCAGTTACAGAGAATGGAAACAGCGGAAGGATTTAGAAGAATTGCCATCTGGTTTTACATTCTTATTTAAGTTGGCCAATGATAGTTTAAAAACTATATTTTTTTAAATGCTAGAGCTTAGTGGAGAATATGAGATGGAGTTGAAGAGAGGAATTTGCAAGTTGTTGTAAAAAAAATTTAGACACCTGAGTTTTACCTCTTTATAATAGTGGAGAATTTGGTTTGGAGTTTGTAAACAGCACAGAAAATTTGTAAAGCATTTTAAAAAATGAGGAGCTAATGAAAGGAAGGGGGTAACATTTTCTTGTTTCTGAAGAACTGGTGTTGCACAATTCCTGTCCTAGAGGTAACCTCACTGTGGACTGTAGAGCCATGGTCAACGTACCCCTCCCCCTTTTCCCCCCCAGTCAAATGCAATCGCTTTGGACGTCAAAATTTCAGTGTTTTCTAAATAATAGGTAAAATTTAAGTAATACAATAGGAGAAGCAAGCAAAGTTGATTGTTCCTGATAGTTCCAGTGCTGTAGTTAGAGAGGTATTACTTTTTTCATGCTAGAGGGAAAACATATATAAGAATAAAACGAACAAAAAAACCCCAACAAATAATATTCATGCACTTATTTGGATTGCTAAGGAGTAAGATTTTTTTTTTATCTTCTTTCAGCATGATTAGAGACATTTATACTTTGAAACGTCAGTTATTGCTTCATTCAAATAGCTGGAGAGAGAGCGCCTAATCAAAACATTAAAGCTGTTTCATAGTTCTGTAGTTCATGGCAGTGTCTTTGCATGGTTGATTTTATTAGCTATTTTTGGGAAATGTCTTTTACTGTAAACTGTTGGTTATATTTATAAAAAATTGTGTTTCTTTTATTTTCAGAAGAATTGTTTCTAGTCAGTGATTCAGCTGTCAAAAACACGTTCTTTTGCAATTTTTAGTAATGTAATGATTTTGTCAAGACTCAGAGTATGTTACCACTAGTGAATTAATGTTTTTCACCTCCGTAAATTTAGTTTATTTCTTCAGCCATTAATATCAGTATAGTTGGAGCAGGGCAAAAATATCAGATTCACAAATAATTGGCATCACTCTGTTTCATTTGAATAATATATAAATATTTAAATGTGGCACAAATGCACATTTTTGTTTGACTTAAAATGTTTATTTTCTTTGACAAGACAACAAAAATCATATATTTCAAATCAATATTAGAGGGTTTTTTGTTACATTTTAGTTTGGTCAGTAAGCCAAAAAAAACTTTTTTCTTTTTTTTTTAATACATATGCATAAACACAATTATTTATTCATTTAAATAAAATCTACCCCTGTCTTCAGTCTCTAGATTCATTTCATTTACATTTCTTTAGAAACCGGGTCCAAAATCTTTACTTAAAAAAAAATCCAGGAAATACTTGGGGCATTGTGATCCCAGAATGTTAATTTACCATTGTGTCTGATTTCAGTCAACACCCAGTAATGAGATAAATACATTTATCTCATGTAGACATTTCTATCAGGTTTTTTTTGTTAGTGAAAAGACTGACAGAGAACTCAGTCTCAATAGAGGAAACGCTTTATAGTGAAACATCAAAATTAGCAAAGGAATGAGGGGACAAGATATACCCTTTCTTAAGGCAAGCAGTCATTAAATAGACAATCAAGCAGAGTGGATGACATCGGGTCTAGCGAAGAGGTATTTGCATCTTCTGGGAAATGAAACAATGTTTATTTAAATTCTTTTAAATGGCCAGACTATCTCCTGGATTAAAAGTAAAATAAAATTTGTTGAATGAAATCAAATCTCTCTGGACATCTCCAGGAAGACTTCAAATGCTATAAAAGAAATTGACTGTAAAAGCTAACACGCTACATCAAAAAAGGGATTTTCCAATGATGTAACATGAGCATAAGATATCTAGGACCACAGAAGTCTTGACATCTAGTGTAGTATCGTAAATCAGATGGAAATAATGTGAATAGTATGTGTAGTTTAAATGTTTTACTTCCTCACTTAGGTCTAATATAAACCTTTGTTATTCTGTTGCCTATTTTTAATCTTGTGAAAAAATACTTCGAGTCCTAAAGAAATAAAGTTTTGTTTTATCTTAATCTAGAGGAAATTAAGAATGAATTCAAGATGACTGCCTAGCAAGACATGTGTAACATGGTGTAACAAATCTACAAAGCAAGGCACTGAGCACTGAAAAGTGCTGCAGCTCCCTGCTGCATTTCTGGAGTATCCACAGGGTAGAAAAGTTGGTGCCCCATAGGATGATCCAAGCTGCACAGTGATGGCGGGCAGCCAGCATGGCCACGGGCAGGAGGGCATAAGCATCCTTCATGACTGATGGTAACCAGAACACCATGTGCCACGTAGGAAGATAACGGGAAGCATGCTTGAACTTATGGAAACCCCAGGAAATTTGCAGCTTCCAGTTATTGAGCTATGAATTAGGATTCAACTGTTACCTAACCTCAGTGACTTCCTCTTACGGCTAGAGCTGAACAGTAAAGAAAAACATTCAATTCATGGTGATGGTGTGCATGAGGTGGAAAAGACAGTTGTATTTTAATCTTACTATTTGCTTGATCGTGTGCTGAGGAAGACCGTACTGAATTATGACAATCTTGATACATATTTTTGAACATTTGGGTTCAGTATTATCCCTAGATTAAATTAAATTGAACCACAGTATAGGAGAAGAAAGAAAAGTATCTATAATAAGGTTAGCTTTTCACTTTTGAGACAGTAGGCCAATTTTGTTCTCAAATTGATTGTATAAACCTGCATAATTTAATTTACTTCTGCCGGAAGTAATACAGTTAATTCTGTAACTGTATTAGCATTGGTAGAGATATTCTCATTCAAAATGACTAACTGACGCTGCCTTGGATTTACAGAGGATACGGTTAGTACTTTCCTTTTTTCCCTTTTGACTACCTTCTTCAAGTAACAGATGCTCTTGCCTGTAGAGGGAGATTTTAAAAGATACAAAGGCCTGTCCAAAAGAAAGTAAATCATGAGCTGCATGCATTAAAAATGTTTATATCGGCGTAGGATAGAGGGTGAGGAAGCCTGTCTTATATGGCTACCTCCGTCATATACTTCAGTCTGATCTGTACTAGAAGCTGATCCATTACAGACAATTATGGATTATCATGCTAACAGCAAACAGGTTACAGCATAGTTAAAGGTTCCACTCCTGATAATTATTTAAAAACATTATTGTTGATAGGAAAGACCTGCCTGACCCTGTGAAATTCATACACTTTTCTGTACCGTGTTTTCCTTAACTTAAAAACTGGATTCCCAGCAATTCATAATACTCCATAGGGAGTAAAATAATATCTGTTATTTTGAGATTCCTGGATTAAGGCACCATAGACATACAAGGTGGTATTACTGAGCAATTAGGTTCAGGAAAAAAAATCTGGTAAACACAGCCGTTAAGTAGGTTGCTTAGCTTTGAGAATCTGAAGCTTAACAACTAGAAAGAGTTGGAAAATGTTAGGCATGCGGCCAGCAAGTGGTCTTGTATGTGTAACATACTGTGTTATACAAACTAGGAAACTAAAGGTGGATGTTTCAGAGGAAAGCACTCATTATCACAGCAGTGTGTGAAAGATACGGGATGAATTCCTCTTAAGGAAAAAGAATACCAGCAATTATTGCTATGAAGGGTAAGTCAGATGAAGAGGACCTCTTACCAGGCATGACTGGCAGATCATGGAAAGAAATTAGTAGCAAAATTAGATTTCATGGGCAAAAATGAGGGTAAATAAAGTCCCCAAGTCTTCACATGAGTAAACTGCGAGTAAAACTCCTACAGACATTTAAAGGAAGCAGAAGAGTGAACCTTTCTTTATATGTCACCCTGCTTTGTTGCTGCTGCAATCAGAGTTCCACTTACAACCTCTTATTATTTGTTTTGCTGGGAAATAATAGAATGTCCCAAACTGAAATGAAAACTTACTGTTTGCCTAAAAAAGGACTATTGGAAAGATGCAAGAAAAAGACAAGCTCGAACTCCATAAAATTAAATTTTACCACATAAAGTAAAAAAGAGTACAGGAAGACAAAGTAATCGAAATAATAATTGATTAGCCCAAGAAATGCCCTTTGAGCAAAACAGTTACCCAGTCATGATCAAGTATAGCTTTGGCAGCCCATAAAAGATGAGTTAAGGGGAAACAAAAGTAATGTTATATAAGTGGCTTATGGATAGAAAACTATTCTCAGCCATATGAACATGAAATGTAAAGGAAAAATGGAATGACAGACTGACAAGCAACATAACTGACAGCTAGGAAGGGGATACTAATGGCTTCATAACAGATGAATATGAAGGTTGATCTCAGATCATGTGACTACATCAGAGCTATCTTTAAACTAGTGATCTCAGGCTAGGAAATAGAAACAGAGCTTGTAGGAGTAAAAATGGAAAATAGCTGGCCCTGAGAGTTTTCACACTAAGAACAGATAGAAAAGTCTAAACTTTGCAGTGGTGGCTTTCCTCCGTCTGTTTTGGTGTGTATGGAAAGAAATGACAGAAGTAGAAAAAGATGTATAAATTGTTGACAAAATTGAAAGCTAAACCATTTTTGCGGACTACAATTATTATGGAGTATCAAATGCAATATTAAAGCTGTTGCTTACAGAATGGGTATTTATGCTTGTTCATAAGCTAAGGAAGCCTTTAATTCCTTTACTGGAGGGTGGTAACATGAATCTTTCACTACCTTAGAAAAAGATTTCACAGCACCACCAGATACCATGGTAATATTTAGTCATTTGGACAGCAGGGTCAGTCAGACAGGGTTCATAGAATCATAGAATGGTTTAGGTTGGAAAGGACCTTAAAGATCATCTAGTTTCAACCCCCCTGCCATGGGCAGGGACACCTCCCACTAGACCAGATTGCTCAAAGCTTCATCCAACCTGGCCTTGAACACTTCCAGGGATGGGGCCTCCACAACTTCTGTGGGCAACCTGTTCCAGTGCCTTACCACCCTCAGAGTGAAAAATTTCTTCCTGAAATCTAATCTAAATCTACCGTCTTTCAGGTTGAAGCCATTACCCCTCATCCTATCACTACATGCCCTCATAAAAAGTCCCTCTCCAGCTTTCTTGTAGGCCCCTTTCAGATACTAGAAGGCTGCTATAACGTCTCCCCAGAGTCTTCTCTTCTCCAGGCTGAACAACCCCAACTCTCTCAGCCTGTCCTCATAGGAGAGGTGCTCTAACCCTCTGATCATCTTCATGGCACTCCTCTGGACCTGCTCCAACAGATCCCTGTGTTTGAAGAAGGACCTTACCCCACTAATTCTTTTTCCCAGACGACCTGCCCATCCTGAGGCCCAGAGCCTGCCCTTTTGCAGCCCAAAAGCTGCAGCATAGTCTTGAACTATCCCACCTGTCCCTTTCCTGATGGAGGTCCCTCTGGCATGTACACCTCCCTCAGTGAATACCCTCCTGCCTTCTAGAGTCCATAGTGTCTCAGTGACCTCCCACCTGAGCCAACTCTGATTTCCTTCAGCGGTCTGCTCATGAGGGGGAAGAGCGGTGCCGCTCAGGGAAGGAGCAAATCTCACAGCCTTTCCTCTTCAGCCTTTCACCCATGGAATGGAGACACTCTGCAGATGGCAATCCTCCTGCTCAGAGGAGGCAGAGGCACAGCTGCAGTGAGGCACACAAAGTAGGGCTGGGCCATGTTACACAGGGTGGTTTCTCACAGGGTACTGGTTGATGCCACATACACATCATGATGCCATCCATCCTGAATGTGACTTTATCTCATTTACCATAGGTATCTTCTTTAGAGTATTTTTTCCTTTATTTGGAGTTTTGCTTTCTCACATTTTAGAAGTGAGTATTCAACTCGATGTGATCTGCTTAATAAATTGGAAAATTTTAAGTGGTTGGCTACTGGAGCTGACTCAAGGCTTCTCTGTGTACAGGAAAATTTGAATTTTGCAGCAGTTGAAGTCAGAGTCAATATAAAAAATACATGGGGGTTGTGGAAGGTGGAGGTGCATGAAGAAGAGCATGGAGGAAAGGGAAGAGGGAGGTGCAGGGAGACAGGCTGAGAACACTCGGTGGGGTTTTGGCTGACTAGGAGTAGAATTAAGAGTCCCTCTTCATCCATCAGTGGATCCCAGCCCCCCAGTCTTTAGATTCAGGAGGTTGTGCCTCTCCTTGCCCATGCTCCTTACCACTCAAGCAACAAACAAGTCATCATTTACATCTTCTCCACTGCTGCCAGGGCTCAGCTGCTCCCACAAAGGGAAGGGGCAGAGATAGGACTGAGTCAGAAGGGTCAGGTTTGCTACTGCCACTGGTGCATATTCACTCTGAGAGTGAGTATAAAACACATATAAATACGGGATAACACATATATATACAGTATAAAAGTATAAATTACTCAGGCTGAGAGAGTTTGCGACAGGAGGTAGAAATCACTTGTCCACATGCCATGAACAGCTCAAACTTGGGGTCTTCCTCTCACAGGAGAAAAAGCCTTGGCAGAGGAAAGAGCTGAGCTTGGCTGCTCTTTATTGGGACCGTTTTGCCACCCTGAACATCTGCCTCCATAGGCAACCTGCCTACATTGCCTATGCCTGCAGCTGGCCCTGCTGTTCTCTATTCAAATAAAAGAAAGACTCTAAAGTTAAAATGGAAAATTCAGCATTGCCTATCAGTAGAAATAAATGTCTTTAAGAATTCTAATTTTTTTTCATTTGGTAAAAGAAGAATAAGTGCTTACATTAGGGCATAATATCTGAACACTTGTCTGGTAAAAATCTGAACTTCTAGTGCAGCAGAGGTGGTACAATGCAGTTTGAAAGATGATAACACAACGTTATCATTGCAGTATTAGCTATGGAAGTAACTTGCTCATTACTCTTGTTACACGATCGAGTACTTTTATTGTCAGAAAGCGTAACAAACATGCTTCATTAAAATGCTATTTAGCCATAATAGACTACAGAGCTTTTGAAATTAATGTTTTAGGAAAACCTCATATTCCCCAAACCCAAACAGGATTACTCATTTTAAAAAAATTATTTAAGCAGCTATAGAAGGACATTACTATATTTTTGCATCTACAGGGGCAGCAGTTTAACAAACACAGGGCCCATCCTGAAAGCAGCCTTATACTTCTGACTTCTAGCAAAAGAATAATCCTTGGGGCCATTTTCATGTGTCTAAAAGTAAGTGCTAAAGGAATTGCAATCTGTATGTGTTCTGGAGTTAACAGGAATCCCAGCTAGGGCAAGTGCCTGTACTTACAGACAACTTTAGACTTCAAGGAATATTGTTAAAAGGGTGATGTGAAAGGGCATAGCCAAGGTTTTCAAACTGTTAGAAGACACTTTCATCTCTTATGTAGAATAGACCCTGTCTCTCTCTCAGGTTTCAAATTTCCATATGGTGTATGGATAGACTATGTAGATTTGGGATCACCTATTTATGAATGCCATATGTTACATAGAGCTTTTAGATCATTGTGAGACATAACAAGATGGAGTTAATTTAACTAAGGAACAGTTTGGGGACATAGTCCAGATAATATATATCACCAAATGTTAAATGGACAATGCTGGAGTAATTTGCTAGTTTGACCACCATTAGAAGAAACTAAACATACCTGTCTAGGAAGGTTTCAGTCTCCAGTAGAGAGAACACCAAAAGGCTCCCTAGAGGTCTGCTAAACACTCCTCCTCCCTGTGACTGTTCTGAAAGCAAAGATGATGAATTTATTCTGATAATAATAATGGTTCATTGTTTCCAAAGCATTTGAACATCTGGATTAAGAACATGTAATGAAATCACAGGCAAGATTCCAGGGGAAGCATACTTGAAATTCTAGAAGACATATGACTACAAAAGCTAATTTCCCATTCACTGGAAATTTTTAAAATGTTCTGCTCTGCTCACTTAAGGCTTCTCTCCCTCCAGTGAAATTCTCGCTAACAAAAATGCTGCCTTAGAGTCAGCTATAAGGGTGCGGTCCCTTCAAAGAGCAAGTGTATGGTGATTTTATACTCATCGCTGACCACTTTATTCATCACATCTCAACCCAGAGTTACTGTTAGATCAGAATCATAACAAGGAGAAATTTCCATCAGGAATTGCCATGAGTGCAGATTCCCCAAGGGACCAGTCATTAGATGCAGCAAAAAAATGACATAATTTTAAATTGTTGTTGTGTAAACTGTATGGTCATAGTTTATGTTAACATATTTTCAGTTAAATTTTTTCTAAACTTCACTGTTGCAAAACAAGAATCAGGTCTGTGTATTGTTAAGTCTCTTTTCTACAGACTTGTACTAATTAGCATGGTTAGTGGGCCTTACAGGAATAAGGGCTGGTTTTGCTGTGGCAGATATTTAAACTGAAAACTCTAGACACATGTCAAAACAAACACAGTCCAAAGCTAAGAGAGCATCCGCCATGTGAACACACTGAAAAGAGCACTCGAGTATTTTAAGGCATGTTCACATAATGCCTTATGATTAATGGCACTTTGAACATTGCCACACAGCTCTATTGTGGAGGCTTATTAGCAGCTGCTGAACAGTGAATGCTCTTCTCAGCAAAGGTCAGATAAGTGACACTAATTACCAGCAATTGCTTTCTGCCCAAGGTAACTCACATGCCATATTGTGGAGAAAACAACGTATGCCTAACAGACATCATTTCTACAGACACAACTTACTCAATGTTTCACAAAAATTATCTGCTTTTGAACAAGCTGAAGTATAATTATTTCAGATTTGTGCATCTTTGGTGAGTGTACTGTCCCCAAGTACTGAGCATAACTTTTGAGCCTTACAAATGTCCTTGAGACATCCGAAATGCAAAGAGAATACACAGCACACTGCAGTGTCCTGTGGGAGGACAGCAGGAACAGATGATATTTATATACACGAGTATTGTACATGGAGTATAAACACACACATGAAATGCTGAACAGAAACGTTCTGTGCATGGAGTTGACTTATCCACTCTCTCTTCAATTACACAGATCAGTCAAATGAAAATATTATTTCAATGTTCCCCCAATAATGCTGTAATCTAGTGTTGAAAGAGGTGAACTTCAAAGAGTTAATCACGCAGTCATCTGCATGATTATTAAAAGTATCTGCCCTAATTTTTATAGAAATATTTTTAATTGAGAAAAATATAATTCAGCACTTGGTAATTCTAGCTATTTTAATTTCCATCACATCTGGTAACACTTGGTAGATTTACATGTATACATATATGCAACTCACATTATAAACCAATTTAAAAAAATGCTGTGCATGTAAGTTTCCAGTTAGAGTAACCAGGGGGTATAACTTGCAGCACAGATTTTGTTAATTATCTAATTCATTATCGAACTTATTAATGAATCACTCCTCTGTGTGAACAAAGCACTCACAACTACTTCCTCTCTCAGGAAAGTGAGAGGTAAAAGAAAGAGAAGTTTTCATGTCACCCTGAAAGGCATATACGTTTATGTTTTAAAAACATAATCATTATGTTATTTCATTGGAACCTCCTTTCCAAAGATATCCAGGATTTATTTCACTTGCTGCAACAGAATTGTGTAAATTCTATATTGATACTGCACACTGTTGATGCATATTTGACAGCAGATTTAGCTGTAACGGCTAATGCAGTTACCTCCTTTGGCTATCATCTGCCTCATCCTACTTTCCAAGGTTGCTGAAACACTGGAAATTAGGTGAGAATTATCCTTACCACTTTTTGTGGGACCACGAAATACTGCCATCACAGGATTTGTGACGTTCCCCAGAGAAAACCCCAAGAACCAAGAGTGTATGTGTGGCAGAGTTTCACAAATAATGCATCCAACTTCTCATTTCACCGTTGGTGATGTCATATTCATTCTTAT
Source organism: Burhinus oedicnemus (assembly GCA_008921705.1). Classification (NCBI taxonomy): domain Eukaryota; kingdom Metazoa; phylum Chordata; class Aves; order Charadriiformes; family Burhinidae; genus Burhinus; species Burhinus oedicnemus. The sequence continues at coordinate 265,027 of VFFE01006642.1, read as the reverse complement.
ACGGTATTCACCAGCCAAAATATATTCTGAATCTAGAAATTAGATAGTGCATTTATAACTTCTCATCCCATTATGTATAAGGTATTATCAATGTGTTCCGAAGCAATGGGAAATCAGGATAGTACTGATTATGATAGAAATGTTAATGTAACAACTTGTTGGGGTATGCAGATATGGCCCCATAGCAGACATATGTCCTAATCCCCTCCTCGCAGAATAATTTTCAAGAATCTTATCACCAGACTCAACTAAATATTCTTTCTTAATCAAGAAAAAAAAAGGGCAAAACTAAGGTGGTCTTGCTTGGACACAGAAAAAAACCCTTTGCTTTTGCTCTCTGTCCTACCTTTCCTGCTGAGTGCCTAAGAGGGGGCTGGTAAGAAGAAAACAGCCATCTTGGACAAAGAAAATAAATTTCAAGTGAATAGAGCTTCCAAATCAGTGTAAAAAAATGGGAGCTAGAAGCTAGTTGAGATGTTAAAGTGACCCTGGAGGATATTTCTTGACAAATATAATCTTAATAACTTACTTTGTTTCTTTATCTCTTTGTAGCATTGTTCCTTTACTGCAAATCTGTGTTAGTAAATAGATGATTTTATACTTAAATCTTGAGGAGAATCTGACTCTGCGTGATCTAACACACAATTGAAACATTTCTGATAGAAAAGGGTGGCAAAGTAAAGAAAATGGTGTACTAGGACACGTTAATCGTTTTCTTTGTGACAAATTACTTCCCGCATATTTAGAGGGTACTACTGTCTGCCACTAAAGAAGCTGCAGTGGTCTGTTTGAGAAGTGCTACCACAAGGTTTTTAAAAAGAAAATAATATCTTTTCATGACTAGTGATATCTCTTTGTATGCAGCGAGACAGTGGGAAAAAAGATCTAAAATTCAAAAGATGTGGAGAATTTCATACACCCATTTTGATACTAGACACGTTCTGTACAAGGGTGCTTTTCTCCCCAGGTTGTTAATTCCAGTAAGTGGTAGTGTCATGACTTGAGTTGCTGGAACAGTTCCACTGGCTAAAATAAGATGTTAAAGACCTTGACAGCATTCCAATTGGAAAACTTATGTTATGGATCCTTCTTTCAGCACATTATACTCAGTTTTTCTTTTCTTTGAGAAAACAAATTGGTTTAGCAGTTACACCAATTCATATGCCATAAGGGTATGAATTAGAGGTTTTAAATGTCTGGACCAAAGAAAACATAGTATATATTCAGAAACTGTAATATACTTGTTACGCAAACCAGATTTTTTTAAGACTCCTTACTTTGGTAGATTAGTTTCAAAGCCATTTTTATAAGAGGCATTGTCGAAGAAAAAAAGGAAAGATAATTTTTACATGCACTAATTTGTTTTTTTAGGAAATCACACTGCCTAAAAAAATAACAATTTCTTCATGGCTCTTGGCCACCTACAGGCAAAATCTGTTTTTCTCCTTGCTTTCTGATTTACTTTGAGGGTAAAAAGAAAGGTGCATCAATTATTGCAGTCCTGCCTTGCCAAGCAAATGTAGCTATGCAAATTCTCATCTAGTATTCCATGGTCTTTACAAGATTCAGTGCCTTTACACGCTAACACAAGCATGAACACCTTGCTCTATATAACATACCAAAGGACATCTCGGCAGACAAAACTAGCCACACATTCTTGGAACCCTGCCATCCAAACAGTGACTCAGAGAATGTGGCTCCTACAGGGCTGTTGATTATCTCAGTAGGACGAGCTTATACGGGAAATTCTGTGAAATCTGATATATTAATGTCAACTTAAAAACAGACAAAGATACCACAAATCTTGCACAGATCTACCTCTGCTAGCTCAGGAAAGACAGAAGTAATTATTGTAATACATGTTGAAGGCTCACGGCCACATGGTAGATTTACGTTTCTATGAAGTTGGTAACAGTAAGATTTTTTAAATCATTATTACAGCTAGTAGTAAAAGAAAACCCTTTCCTGTTACTGGCACTTCAGGTTGCCTAACACAGAAACATAAATTACAAAATGGATTACAATCCTAAATCACATTGCCAAAAAAACTTTTATTAGTTTATTTCAAACTATTGGCAAAAAAAAAGGCAAACACAATTTGGAGACATTTACACCCATGAAAATAGGCATAATTGCTTTGTTCAGATGCTGGGAAACCCAAAGTGAAACTGGGACATAAAATTGAGAACACAAATTTATAACAGAAACATTTACCGATACTCCTCAGTACAAAGTCTTCTGCCAAAACAGTATTTTCTTACAAGAACTTCTACTACCAAATAACAGTGGTATGACTTCTGCATTGCAACTTTTTCAGCTGTAATTCAGGGAACGCCCTTAATTTTGTAATTTGGAAGATAAGATTGAATGTAGATGAAACGTAGATGAAAATACACATAATCAAGCATGGAAGCCACTAAAATACAGAATCTGTGCTATAGAAAAGTTACAAGATCATGATAACATGATTTCAAAATTATGAGAGAATGTGAATTAAAGACTCACCAGGCAACATAAAGCTGTTTCCAGAACTGCAGTTTAGACACCATTATACAATAATGTAAAGTGATGCTTTGAAATAATAATTGTGAGATTAGAAATGGCCTAAGCATGGAACAGCCCTATTCAGTCTGTGAGGAAAACAATTGTAAAATCTAATAAACCAGTGATCTTCAAACGAGTGCAAGTCTAAGTAAATTTTCAATGTGAAAACTTTATGGTAGCTATAGGCAGTTTCTATCGATGCAGTTTCTAGTAAAAAATTACCTTCTAACCAGAAACATGGAATGCCATCAAGCCACTCTGGATGCTCACTGAATTAGACTTTCTCACTTGCAAACTATGATTTTAATAAATGTCACTGTAGCTAGGGGTGAAAAAGAAAGAGGGAGGGAAAATCAAGTAATGTGTATAAACCATCCCCTGCAAGCAAGATCCTCTCTACAAGCAATAAAAATAACAACTTGGAGTCATCTTTCTCTTGGCAGCTGGCTCTCCTCCTCTTCCTGTAGCCATACCCCGCACCCCCTGCATTGACTCATAGGCTTTAGGTTTTGTGGCTGACTGCACACCCCAGCTTATGCTGCTGGAAGGGGCTGCTTCACAAAGCCACAGCAGAGCCTGAAGTTGTTCTACTCATCAGACGTCCTGGCTGGCTGCCTTTTCAGCTAGCTAGTGTCCATTTACTCGCGACAGCACTTCTGCCAGTTGCCATTTTCTTTGCACACTCCACAATTATTTCAGCTTCACCATAGGAGTCCAGTGCCATACAGACTGGCACAGATCTCTGGACTATAAAACAGACTTCCTAAATAGGCCTTAATCTTTCCTTTCTTCCTTGGCCATGAATTTCTTCTACCCAGAACTCCAAACTACACTGTTAGTGCAATCATTTAGCTTGGGCACAGCTGTGTTGTCCTTCTCTTCAAAGCATAATTACAGCTTCCATAATTCCATCACTTTTACTACACAGCCATTTTTTATCAGACATTGGACACTAGAATCCCACTGTTGTAGACCTATGACTGATAGCTGAATGACTTCCTTAGCTGAACGCAAACCTCTTAGGGCCCCTTGTGCTTCTGCTACTGTTGCTGCTACAAGGATTTGCATTTTGCTACATACATTTTGAAGTTATTTTTTTTCTTTTGTTGTACGCCAAAATACAGTTTTGGGCAGGGGAAAGAAATCAGTAATATAGTAGAGGACAGGTATTTGCACTGGCACCCACTTACAGTAATAGCAGTTTTAATGTTCACTTGAACAAGGAATACAGTCCCCAAAAGTCTGAAATAGGAAGACTCCACTGTAAATGAACAGAGTAAGTGAAACCTGCTTCATCCTGACCATTGGACCTTTTCAGTCAGCTCCTCCTGCTCCCTAACAGATGCCAGAAGAGCGGCCAGTCCTTCTGGGTTTCCAGTCCTATCCAGTTCATGGGGGAAGGGAGGATTCTCTTCTCCTTTAGGCCGTGGGCTACAAGACTTAAATCAGGAATGATATGTTCTCATCCTCTCACACTGTGGCAAGCTTAAGCACATTACAGCTTTCTTCCTCAACAGCTAAGATTGATATGGAATGTATTTGTGAATAAAACCACCTCAGGGAAGAATTTGTTCTTCATCTACCAATATCCAAAATGGTTCTCAGAAAAGCAGCACAAACCAGATCATTTCCAATAAATGATACTTAAGTAATTCCAGTGAATGACCCAAAAAAAACATAGACAAGGAGGAACAAGCACTTAGTCCATTCTGGACTGGTACTAAAGTTAATTGTTCAGCCAAGGTCACCAGACAAACACCATTTAAAGTTAACTTGATTGGTCTTTTTCATTCGTATGAGCAAGGGCACCAAAACCAATTTTGAGATCAGAACTGTTGGATACTAACTACCCTGGCGTGACTGTTTTGTCAGCACAGCGAGGGGCTTCTCAAATTATCAGACATTCTAATACGAAAACATTGCAATAACTACTTGCTTGTGTTTGTACTAAGACAGAAAACACTAACAATATACCACACATTTCAGCAACTCCATTAGCCTGCTCTGCATATGTCTCACGCTGTTTCAAGGGTTTAAGAGCATCTGTAATAGTTCATCTGGGTTTGGCTGCACAGCTAATACAGAACTGGAATATACTATTGGCAACAGAATAAAGTTTTCTAATGAGTGTACTCAGTTTATGTTGTGCATACGGTTCTCCTCCATAGATCATTATAACTGTAGTCCTGGGCCTATCCTGGGCTCAATTCCCAAACCCCAAAAAACTGGTACAGCATTTTCAGCATATTTGCAGTAAAAAATAACAACTAAAGTGCAAACAATGGCAATTTCTCCAGAAACCTCTGGTTTACCAGTTACTGCTCTTCTAAGCCAGCTGTAAATCACAATTAATAAACATTTCTTTTAGTTTTCCATGAGCTGTCTCTAGGCGCTGGTTTGCATTACACACCCTAAACATAGCTGCTACCATAAAACTCCCTCTCCTAATAACACAATTACATGGCTTTCCCAACACGAACTACATCCCCAAATATCACAATGACAAGCACAAGCTTCTCATATGCATGACAACTGCTAATTAGAAGAACAGAATACATGTTCCTGTATTTATATATCAAAACTACTACTTCTCCTGTGTCATTCTCAAAACACACCAGTGTCTCAGTGGCCCACTCAGCTGATGCACACAGGGTGCTCCTTCGCTGATAGAGCTGTCCTTGACCTCAAGCATGACATCTTCTCACACTCCACAGGTAGCAACCTCCAAGTCTTCCCTGGCCTTTGCACTAGAGTGACATGTCATTGGGCAGCATCACTCTCTGTTCTCCGGACGGACCGGACAGTGACTGGGCCTCCTTTAGCTGCAATCTATGTTGAATGGCTTCATGGGCATCATGATGTCTGTGACCTACAGGTCACAGCGAGGGGTAAAAAAGGCTGTAATGACAAATGCTACAAATACGACAAATGCAGATTGGTCAGCAAGTTCATGTCCAGAGAAATTCCTACTGAAGACTAAAATCAGTGAGGAAGTTGCGTAAATTTCTTTATTAAAATTTGTTATTTGGCAATTAGTTTCTATGCATCTGTTTACTTTCTTACACCCAGCCTGTGCAAGATCAGTCTTTTGAGGTTAAGAACGCTTTTTGTTTATTGAAACACGAATTCAAAGACACATTTTAAATTAAAAAGAAACATTAGCTTGAGGACGGGCACTTAGATTCTTCTCTGCACTCCTAAATCAGAATCATAATTCACAGATGTTGCCTTAATTTACTTATTTAATTAACTTATTTAATTTACTTTACTTTCACAACTGATCACATGTAGCACATTGATTAACTAGAGAACACCCACAGAACTACAGGCATGGCCTGTCCCTCAGTCTTCCAGGTGAAAAAATCCAGAAAAGCTACTCCCTATATTAATTTCAAAGTTTGAACCCACAGTTCAAGAAAATCTTATGCAACACTTCCTTGAGTTGTCTGGAAAAACATGCCATGAACTTACTGCTGCACACTGTCCCATCAGCTGTGCTTCAGAGGTGCATCACGCAGTGCCCTGGTGCACGAGACACCAGCTTTCATTATAGGACTTGAGGCAGCACATCAGCCGATGGATTTGGAGCCCTGTACTGCACTGCAGCCTGCAGACAGGAAGGAAACGCACCAGCCGATAAACAGAGGTCTGTTCCAAAACTCTTTGCCTCACCTGTGTAACCACATACGCATCTCTCGCATCATGCTGACTGACCCCTGTCCATGGGTTTTCTAGCTATAAAACACCTCAGCGGAGGGGAGTGTGAACTCAAGCGTACCCACCGCTGCGGCCACACTTCACCAGCATGCAGCTTTCGGCCCTGGGGTGCAATGTGGGCAACGCTCGTGCCAGGCGGCATCCCTGGCTGCCCAAGCTACTGCGGCCCTCGCACTGTGCTGCTTCCATGGCGGCTGGCACGCTACCTCGTCAGCAGCTTGCCGACGTAATTGCATCAGCACGCTAACGGTGTGAGCGCCTCGCTCCGCCAACCTTTCCTCCTCACGTCACACATCTGACGTCGTTCTTAGAAATCAGCCAAGGCCCAGCCTGGCGCCACAGCGGGGTTGGCATGCAGGGAGGCGCGGTGGCACTGCGGCCACGCGCAGGACCGCGCTGCTGGTTGTCACGGTGACGGCAGATACCACGCTCAGCCCCTGCACGCCTGTACATGCCCGGTGACGGGGCACTCTGAGGGGACCCGGGGCTGAGGGGGCCCGGCGGGACCCGGCGACCGCACCACAGGCGACGGGCGCCGTAGCCAGAGGCTGCAGAGCGGGGCGGGGCTAACCGGCAAAGGGGGCGGAGCTAACAAGCAAAGAGGGCGGGGCTAACCGCCGGCAGGGGTAGGGGCGGAGCTAACCGCCAGGGAGGGCAGAGGGGGCGGGGCTAACCGCCAGAGAGGGTACAGGGGGCGGGGCTAACCGCCGGGAGGGGAGGGGCTAACCAACGGGGTTGTTGGGGGCGGGGCTAACCGTCCGGGAGGGCAGAGGGGGCGGGGCTAACCGCCGGGGACGGCGGAGCCGGGGAGCTGAGGGGAGCGGCTGGGGCACGGCGGGGGGCGGGAGAAGGCGGCTAAAAACGTTCCCCGTGAAACCTCCCGGTTGATGAGGGGGCGGGCCCGAAGCCACGTCCGGGACAGGGACCCTGCGGAGAGGAGGCGGCGGGGCCAACGGCAGGGCTGTCACTGGGGTGCGAGGAGGGAGCCCGGCACTTTAATCCTCTTCCCCCGTACGGTAAACTAATTACCACCGCGCAGTTTTAAATTGGCCGTACGTTACTCAGCAACCCGCGCTGAGGTGTGAGGCGCAGCTCGCCTCCCCGAAGGGCTGCAGGGCGCTTCTGCGTGAGGCTGAGCCACCCGGCAGGTTTCCCTGCCGCTTGAGCGACGCGGCCCTTGCTAAACCCCCTTTTTTTAAAAAAAACAAACAAAAAAAACAAACCAAAAACAAGGCGGACCGCAGGCAGGCGGGCCGGCGCCGTGCCGATCCGGGCCGGGCACTCGCCGGCGGCGCCGCCGCCGCCGCGCTGCTGGCTGGAAGCGCTCGTGCGCTCGCCGAGGTCTGCTCGCGCTTTGTCCTGCCCGTGACACTGGGCCGCCAGCCGTTTCGCCGCCGAAGCCGCCTTGCGGCCGGCTGAGGCGGCGCGGTCCCCCGGGCCGGGCCGGGCCGAGCCACCTGAGGGCGGGCCCCCGGCCCCCTGACGTCACCCCAGGTGCTTCCCTCCTCCCCGAGGGCGTGGTCTCGGCGGCCCGTGGGTGGGCGGAGCTGAGGGCCGCGCATGCGCCTGGCATCGGCGGCAGCGGGAGCCGCTGCGAGCGTATGTGCGCGCTCGCCGCTGCCGTGTGGTGGGCAGCGCGCGAGGGGCCGGCAGCTTGCCGGCCTCCCGACAGGCTCGCGCTCTGGCCGCCGCCATGTCCGCCATCATCGAGCAGGAGTTCCAGGAGATCGATGCCACTAACGACTGGCAGGCGCGTTATCTGGTGAGCGGAGGGGGATCGCTCCGGCTCTGCGCCGGCCGGAGGGCAGGAGGGAGGGCGGGGAGAGGGCCGCCGGCCGGCAGCGCCCCGTTGCCGGTACGCGCCGCCTCAGCGGGGAGCGGAAGTCGCTGGGCCACGACTCGTTTTCAGGTGCAGGCAGCTAAACTACGAGCGGCCGCCGCGCATGCTCCCGGCGGGCGGCCGCCGCGTTTCCCCGGGAGGGGGCGGTGGGAGCGGGGCAGCGCGCAGGCGCTTTGCCGAGCGCCGTGGCGGCGCGCCTGCGCGCTGCCCCGCGGCAGGGGCGCGGGCGGCGCACTGCGCAGGCGCCGGCTCGGCGGCGGCCCTCTCAGCCGGGTGCGGGCGGCGGGGCGCGCAGTGCTTAAGTGAGCGGCCTCATCTGAGGCGGGCGAGGGTGTTTTCCCCGCGGTTTCCAGGCAGAGTGGAAAGTTATACCTGATAACGTGGATCCGGCCAAGGCTTGCCGTCGCCCCTGGGTTCGTGGCTCCGCCACTGAAACGGCTGCGCAGCGGTTCCTCAGACACCCGCTCGCCCTCGTCACCCGCCTCTTACCGCTGCCTTCACCTGCTTGGCGTCTGCAGGAGACCAGCAGAAAACACTCTAGTTGCCCTTTTTCAGTAGAAACAACACTGATTAGTAACTGTTGCAGCAAGTCTTTGGGTCAGTTCCATAAAATAGACTTTATGTATAAGCTTACAATACTAGAGCAGTTATTTGAGCCAGTATGTATTTTATAGTGCTCTTTCACAAATGAGGAAAAGCAACACAAAACAGAAGTTCTTTTTACTAACTTTGTTGTGCTTTTTCTCTGTTAAATTAGCAGTGTATGTGGTATATGCGTTATGTGTATTTCAAATACATTAGATATGCATTATGGAATTGAACTGTGGTTTGAATTTAACAAGGGATAGCAGAAATAAACTGTGCTAAATTAATGAGATAAAAGTGTATGGGGAGAATTCTGCAGTCGGTATTTTTCATGAGGTAAAAAAGTACACACACACATTATGTCTGGTATATCCAGACTGAACAAGTAAGTTAGCTTTTGCAAGTCACTATGCTTAGAGAAGTAAACTGAAGATAAAATTGTCTCCTAAACTTTGTATATGGATTTACTAATTTTATTACAGCTATGTTTAAAGTTCTTTGTATTAGAGTTTTATGTTTTCCCGATTTTGTAGATTTTGCGAATGCAGGATTTTCTCAGGGTACTTAACACATTTGTTTTATACTAAAACCAGAGAATACAAATCTGCTTTAAAAATAAGGGAAAACATCAAGTGACGCTTTTAAATAACACAGACTTGTAGAAAATACTCTAATTGCTGACTATTTGTTTTTACACCAAGTTTCTGTTTAGGAAGGTGTTTTCCTAAGAAACATACACACTTGCCCTGAGAAGCGTAAGTTTCTCTAAAGAAAAAAAAAAAAGTTGGGTATTAACGTCTTTTATTCTTGCTGAGACCAGTTTTGTATATTTGTCCTTCGGTTCCATGAATCTGCCAAGAATTGTGGTAAAATCCTATGAAGCTTGTAATATTTGTGCTGACTCCTGGAGCTCCTGTCCAATCTGAATACTGAATAAATAATACTGACTTTTAATTTTTTTTTAATGCAAGTTTTTCATGTGTGATATGCCTTAATGTTACATCTGTCATCTGCATTGTTTCTCCAGTTTGTGATGGTTGGATTGTATGTGCAAAAGCTGAGCATAGAACTAGTCATTAAACTTCCTTAGGTTTAATTCTTTGTAGTAAGCCCCCTGCCCCATGACTGTAGTAGTGTTTCTAGCTGCTTTCATGTTTTTAAACATTTTAAAAAAACACAAACAAACAAACAAAAAAACCAAAAAAACCCCCCTGAAATATGTTGTATCCTGTTATGGAGTAATAGAAAATTTACATTTCGTGGGAACTTGGTTGTGAGTGCCTGCCAGATGCGTTTTATTCACTAGGCATGTAGTTGCTCCCAGAGCTTGTGAGCCATATAAGCTAGAGGAGAGGACAAGTTCAGTCTGCTGTGTCAAAATAAAAAACATGGTTGTGTCATAGATCGAGATTTTTATACAAATATGTAGAGCATTGGCGCATGACAGTTGCTGCTCCACTTTGTGTTTTAGGTTCTTTACACATTGGCACTGCAGTTAAGTAATGTCGTACACCAGATGCTAAAAAATGGATCTTCCTTATGTGTGTTAGTTTTCCACTGAAGTCCTTTTTGGCTGTGTTCATTGTTTGGGAATATATAGACTATTTGGAAAGTTTGAGAAGACATAGAAGGCAGTGGAAACATAGAGAAGACCAAAGAGTGCTTAGTTGTAAAGAGAAGTTTAAATGCTCTTTGGAACATAATGATCACGTGTAGCAACATCATCTCAAAACAAAAGGAGAATTCAAAGTAAAATACTGTTAATTCTATCTTGTACAACATGTCTGCTGAGATGGCATCAGTACAGAGACAGAAAGGGATAGTTCAGTTCATTGGAGGCTGCTCATAAATAGCACTTTAGCTGTGTTTTCAGTCGTCTACGTAAGATAAATGTGTATCTTAGTGAAGTGGAAAAGATACACTCAGAGGCAAAAAAATAATAAAACTGAACATTCAGAGTATGTGAACAGTATGTTCCTTAGAACAGTGTGTAAATGAGTATGTTTAAATATCTTCCAAATGCAGATTATTGAAAGGTTTGTATTAATGCCTGGGGAGAAGCAGGCTGTGATTTCATATTGGTATTTGTGAGTCTAGAATTGTTCCTTCATATTGAACCATGTTTAACTACAGCTATATGGGTTGAACCATCAAACCACCAAGAATAATCTTGTGGCTGTTAACAGCAGCCATAAAATCCTTAGCTAGTTCAGTTTTCTTTGTGGGGATTTAAGCTGCTAGTTGGTGTAAAGGAGCTAGCAGTATACTGCTGTTAGTTCTGTCTATCTGAGTCTCTTATTAATGTGGGAGAGAGCATGCAAGTCTGAGGTAAACTGTAAGCATAGTAAATATCTGGGGTTTTTTCTCCCTTTGGTCGTGCTACATCAGTTGCTTACCAAATTGTGCTTATGTTAGTTTGGTGGTGTTAGCCAAGTGTGAGAAGATGTAAATGGCAAGAGCTTGGCCAAGAAGCACGTTTTCTGACTGGAAATAATACTAGGTGCAGTAAAGGTTGGTTTAAAAATGTTAATTATTAATAACCTTGATTAATTAATAAGCTTGAAAGTCTTACAGTAAGATGTGTAGAACACTAACCTTAATCAGCTTACTGGCTAGAAGTAAATTGCACTTTTTGTCTTTTAAAGGAAATTCGACATAAGTCCAGTGACTACCCTCATAAAGTTGCAAAATACCCAGAAAACAGAAATCGAAACAGATACAGAGATGTTAGTCCATGTAAGTATCTCTTCTGTAATTATTGCAGTAAACTTTCTAGACTTTAATTACTCGGTTTAATTTTAAACACTGTAGCTGATAAATCATGGTTGTTGTAGGTTTTGTATTTTGTTTATTTCTGTAGGCATGTATCCTATGATAAATGTGTTTTTCATAACACATATGCAAATGTGTATAACAGAAGGGAGAAGAGTCTGCCGGTTAAACTCATTGTGCTGAATGGTGGATGAGAGATGATTGCAAATCATAGTTATTAGTATATAAGTAAATGTTTGTGAGTTGCAAAGTAATGCTTTAAAGATTTTTTTTTTTTCTGAGAAGGAAATTATTTGTTTAATATTGCTTTATCTGTCAAAAAAAAAAATCAACATCTGCTGAGCACAGAAATTAAGTTAATAAGCCTTGACTAACTCAAACAGTTTTGTTCTGGGCTAAGTGATTCTGCACATTTATGAAACTGTGTGGATAAGTGCCACCAAATATCTACTGTTGCTTTAAAAAATACTTGAGATTATGTTATTTTTGTCTGTTCGGAAGAATGTATGCATAGAGTTGTTCTTTAATTTTCTCAGTGCGAGTGTATATGGTATGGAATACTCTGTATTTTACTGTCATAAAATGGTCTTTCTGACATAAAGATTTTATATCTCAGGTGTAGACAGCTTTTTTTTTTTTTTTTTTTTTTTTTTTTAACCAGCCTCTTTGCTACTGAAGTGTTGTGGGCTTTTTTTCAACAGCATTTACTTTAGAAACTGTAATCCAAAATCATTATAAAGAGACCTGTCAGCAAAAGATGACCAATATGTAGTTATAGCTGGAGAAATCTATCATAAATCATTTTCAAAAGGACGAGGAAAGAAAATTCAGTACAGCCTTAATTTTTCTACAAAATATTGAAGTTGGAACAGGTTAAATGTTTGTGTGTTCTTTAGTATGAAGCTTTCCAGAGCACCAAAGGCTCAGAAAAGCCTTCTTGTTACTGGATCTAGAATTTCTGAAGGGTTGCTGGTGTATTGGGGCTTTTTGTTTCAGAGCCTAATCTGAATACCTATTGTAAGATTTGGAGAAGTGCTGAACTCCTTGTTTCCAGTTGAGAGTTGTGGTAACAGCACTTCTCAAAATTACACGGAAAGGGTCTCAGATTGAGTCACGCTGGTCAGATGCAGCACTGCATGCTGCTTGTTAGCCTGCTGCCAGACTGCTAACTTGCACAGTGTATTCATGCCAAATGGATCCAGTCTGGCTTAATGCTGACTCTCAATACTGCGCTCTGATGAAAATGAACTAAAGAGTTCAATGCACAGCCTCTTTGCTGTGTCTGCATGGCATTCCCCAGTATCGTCTGTTTGAGAAGTGTACAGCTCCGAAGAAGATACCTCAAGTTAGTCAAGGCTTACTAACTTCTGCTGTATACTCAGCAAAGGGAGATAGGCCTCTGCTGGATCTTTATTGATCTATGCAGAGGTACTTAACGTGTCCTAGCTTTGCTGTCCTGTTGCAGCATAGCATTGGTATCTTGCCAGTGGTAAAGTAGATCATGTTTTATTCACTTTCTGTTTCATACCTAAATTGGGATGGGGTTTGTAAGAAGAGAAGGCAGGAAATTGGATTTGAACCCATGAGACCCAGGTTCTATTCCTGGGTCCAATATCCTATACAACTTCTATGGCAGAAGCCGTGTTCGTGCATCTACCATTTCTCACATACACGGATTTCATTTCTTGGGCACTACTGCAGCCGTAGAATGGCAGCTTACCTTCAACATATTGGTGGTTTTTCTTTCTTTTTAAAAAGAGTGTTTCTAAGATAAATAAAAAGGCATTGTCTTATTTAAGTAGCATCTAATAATGCCTGCGATAATATCTTAGAGGTGTGAGTTGCATTCATCTCCTGTAGTTCTTTGGAGCTCAAAATTTTCCTCAGTCATGGCATGCCTTTTACAGTAGTGAAGAGCACTAAACACTTCTGCATGGTCATGGCAAAACCTGCTTCTGAAATGCTGGTTTAGTCAGGAGGAAATGAATTATGTGATTGTATTAATCCCTGGACCCTGTGCAGGAACAGAGAGACAGTTAGGTAAAATCTAGTCTTGAAGTAGTAGTTGGGCTCAGGAAAGGGTTAGAGCCGTTACGTGCTAGTTGACATGAAGTACAACATGATGACTGAACTAAGATGCTGAACTTCGAGGCATGTCTCAGTTTCTAGCATTTATGAAAGAAACGAGGTTTGAATTGGGCCACCAAGATAGCCTGCAGAACTGGGCACTAGGAGCAAGGCTGTATGAGGAGAACAGCACAAAACACTGTGTTTGAACTAATTCCTATTGAATTTTACATCTGTGTGTTTTCAAATATGACTCATAATTGTGTCTGTAACAATGGTGAGAGTTGGGAGGAGAAAGAGACCTGGTAGGGAATATATGATAAATAGCATTTCAAGATAGCAGTACCTAAATTTCAAAGCAGCTGGAGTAAACGCTGTGCAGTTTGGTCACTATGGTGAACAGATCTAATTGTAGTGCACATATGCAAGGAACTGGTGTTGCAGAAATGCAAGACAGCTCAGTCTTACACAATGTTAACATCTCAGTCCTTCAGCTGGCAAATTTTACTGCTCTTTAACAGTGTTTAAATGAAAGAGGGGTGATAATACTAACATTCTCTAATAGTCAAAGGCCTTCAGAACTAGCAGTTAAACTTTTAAGATCTAGCTACATATTGTAAGACATAAGACATTATTTGATTAAAATGTTTTATTTCTCCATAGCGGTGAGCAAATGGTTTGTTAATCTAGAGAGCAGCCAAGCCAGTCTAAAATCTGAGGTGGTATGTCTGCAAGAGGAAATGCAAAGATTACTCTGTTTTACAGAAAAGATGTCAATTACAAGTGCAGGAAAAAATGCTTTGGGTTGGTTTGCCCCATTTCAACCATAATATGCAGGACAGGTACGCTGAAACCAACTTGTGTCCGTTGCATACATTTCTAGGTAAAAGTTGATTTCTGTTATCTGGGAAAGGCTAATCATCTTTGCATATTACAGTTGAGTTTCACATTGTCTCCAATTTCACAAATATTTTTGTTAGTGTCCAGTTTTGTTGGCTAAAGAGCTATGTGGTGTGTGTAAGTTTGGTTGGGTAAAAGCCCTCAAGAGTTACTACCTAGCCAAAAAAAATAGCAGTCTAGCAGTTTGGTATTAATCTAGAATAGGAAGAGGAATATTTTGGCTATGTAGTACTACTGAAACAGGAAGTTAATCTGAAAATGGTTTGGTTTGACAGCCAGTCATTTCCTGACAGATGAAACCATTTCTCAGAAAACATTGTTAAGAGGAAAATAACTTGTGAGGTTATTATTTTTTATTGATAACTTTAATGAAACTCTAAGATTTCTGTTATTACTTTCCTTCTAAATCTTATCTTTAGTTGATATCAGAGGAGTCTAGTGTCTCAGATTGACTGTAAACACCTTTGGAGATCTGCTTACTGTGTTCCCAGATTTAGAGTCAAGAAGGAAATCCCCTCAGCAAAATTGGCAGGATTTTTTTTTTTTTTCTTTTGCTTTGGAGGATAGATGGGGGTTTACGCAGTTTTATCTTTAGCCTTCCTTTGTAATGTGGTGTGTAGACCAATATCTTAGGTCATCTGAACATTTTCACCTTACAGATCATGTTGCTGTTGGAGGATCTTGAGAGGCAGTGATTTGTCTTGTTTTCTTCCTGTGGCCATTAGTAGACTTTGTGTTGGTCCTTTCAACCATTGACTTACAGTTCTCTTAGAGTATATACCAGGGAGAGAGGAACGTGAAGAGTATTGTGCTCTACAGGGAACAGAGTTGGAGCTGATGTGGATGGTTTTGCATGTAGTGCTGATTAATTACCATTGCAAAAATTTTCCCTTTCTGTCCTGTGATTCGAGTGTATGTGCTGAGAACAGGGAGATGTTCTGTCCAAAATAAGCCTGCTGCACTTCTTGTTGTCCATATTAGAAGCTGACATTGATGGTTTTTATGATGTTATCTAATGAGTCTCTGAAACATTTTGTTGCCAGAAACATGGTATAAATAAACTCAACATGCTGCTTTTGGACATACTTCTTTCTTTGGGGTTGGGGAAGAAGGGAATTTTATAGCACATATTGATCTAGACTTTATTGTATCTTAAGGCTTTTTTCACAGTACTTCTTGAAAGTGTAAGGATCTTGTGCAGTATTTATGCATATATTTCAGTATGAATACATTTCAGTTATGAGCTAGGCCATGATTGACATGATGGCATTCATTGTGTACAACCAGTGGCAGGGTGGGGAAAAGTCACTTTGTCTTTCCTTTGCCTTAGGCTACCTCTGCAACTTGAGTCTGTAAGTCTAGTGACAAAGTATTGTAATTTGAATAATTTAGCAGCTCAGATAGACTAGATTTAGATTAGTGAAATGAAGGGGATTTGCTGGTAGGCGGGAAAGGGTCAGACTGGGTCACTGGGATGGCTTATGGCCACATGTTTTATTTATGACTTTCTTTAATCCACTAAGTAGCATTTCACCCTCCTTTGTTAATAGCTCTATGTTTGGGGAGCCAGAGACATCTCTTGGATAAAAGATAATTTTTAAGTTATACGGTGGTTTCACTTCTAGAAGCAGTTGTCTTCAAATAAAAACCTTTCATTTACCAACTGCAAGAACTGTATGATGTAAAATGCCAAACGTTTCTTATCTCAGTTTTAAGTGGATATGTAATTTTCTTTTTTAGTAGGTAGTGGGCAAATTGATGTGTAATGTGAAGTCTTGGCCTTATTTGAGACACGGAGAGTGTTGTCAGTTATATCAGTGGGACAGGGTTTCGCTTGAAGTGGGTAATCAGAGTTTGCTTATCTCAGACAGGGTTGTTCTGGGAGTAGTTTTCTTAGTGCAGGAGCCAGAATGAGAAGCATTTTTAAGGTTTCCACTTTCATTTTGGGCTGTATAATTTGTTGAAATAGGGGAATTAGCACCTCAGAAAATGAGTACAGTATTTTAGCTGTTGTGGGCATGGAAACATCTAAGATAAATCTTTAAGATAAGACTTAAGCTAGGTTTATCATTCGTATAAATCTAAAGTATTTTGTAACTGGAAATTATTTACATATGGGAAATATGTTATAGCTAACTCACTGTCAAAAGTTGGCTTGCTTCATTTAATTCAGAAGAGCAAGCCAGGGCTTGAATGAGGTTTCTAGGTCATTGTGTCCTTCAGGAACCTTTTCCCTTGAAAGAAGGGAAATCAATATATTCTGGTAGCTTGCTTTGTCCTGTGGAGTGTATTTGTGGGCTCGCCTCTGTTTTAGTTGGGGAGGAGGAGGGAGGCTGTCTGTCAATAGAATTAGTCGTAAAAGGAGCTTTTAGAAAAACTTCCAGAACTTTATTTGTCATGTTTACAAATCAAAATTTACAAGGAGGGTAAAATAAGCCTGAAAATATGTGTAATGATTACAGTAGGAAACCTCATTAGGGCCTCAGCAGTTATCTCCTACTGGCAGCAATACAGCAGCTGCTGCTGGGTGATTAAACTGTTAACAGTGCTTGCTTACGTCATCTTTCCGAGAACACTAGTACCGGTATGTGTGATTTACTATAACAAGATCTTAAGTTTTTCCTGTTGGCAAATGACATGTAATATTTACAAAGGTCTTGGTTTCTCTCCAGCAGAAACATTTCAGATAAAGTGATACATGAAAGGAAAAAGTAACACTTTCCTATCCAGACAAAATAATACAAGGAGATATATTTTAATTTAAAATGCATGTGTCTTAATTTTACTGCCTCTTAGCTTTGATAATATTTTTTTCTTCATACAGATGTATCATAAATTGCTTTAATACTCCTGAAAGTCAAGATGGTGTTGCCTTACAGCTGGAATTCTAATAAAAACAGACTAAACCAGTAACTTTCTCATACTTTTATATTAAAAATAGTTTTTTGGCATATTTCTGTCCTCTGCATGTTTGTATGTGACTGCACATGAAAACTAGCACCCAAAGGAGGTAGGATAACAACCCCAAATCTCAGTCCTTCAGGAGGAAAAAAAAAAAAAGTAATTTACTGTTGACTTCTCTCCTTGAATCCAGCAAGATCCTCTTTGACAGTTGCCAATAGCAGATAGATGAGGAAGAGCGTAAAAGCAGATGAAGACCTAGAAATGTACTTTTCCCAGGTTTCCAAACATATGGAAAGTATTTATATGAGCGGTCCATAGAACAAGAGTCTGATTCAGTAACTATTTTTTGATTACCATCAGCTTTTTGGCTATCTGGGGTCATATTCATGGATTTCTTAGGTAAGCCTTGTGCTGTATAGACTGGCTGTGATACAGGGACTTAATCTGAGTTCAGCTATCATAGCTGCACAGGATGTGTTACTTAGTAGTTGCTCATGTCAAAACTCATGGATTTTGTGAATTTCTCAAGATGTTTGTCAAAAGGAAGTTAGTCTTTTGGTGCGGGGATGGGAGAGGGAAAAGTGAGCTGGCATTTTAACAGTAGCTGCGCCATCAGTCTGTACCCCGAATGAGTTTTGTGGGTTAGACCAGTTGAACGTTGGTTAAAAACTGGCATTGCACCATAATTCACTCTCAGCTCTGTCAGTTTCTTTATGGACTGTCTTCCTGAAATGTATTGAAGTCTCTTAAACTCATTTTAGTTTGCCATTTTTTATTTACTCTTCTCATAAACAGTCTGTCTAAGCAGTTGAGCTTCAGGGGGCTTGCAGTCACTTGGGTGTCATTTCCTGGCATGCAGTTGTGTACAAATTTTAGGCTAAAAATGCTGTTTATTTAATACAGTTCTAATAAACGGCTGAAGGATTACCTACTGTGAACAAGTCTGATTACCTAAATGTCTCCTAGAGGGTGATAAATCAGATACTAAAAGGTTCTAGTAACGGCCACAGTGACTTTTTATTATGCAGGGTTTTAGTATGACAGTCTAATAATCTTTCTCATATTAATGTTAGAATTTTAAACTGAGTCCTTGCTTGCCTCTGCCATAAATAGGGGAATCTTCTGTCTTGCCTGTGCAATTGTGAGAGACTGAAGCTGTGTAATTAGGTTAGCCTTCGTTTAATTGGAAAGTTTGTTAAATAGGTACATTTTTGCATTTGGCCTTTCTTTAGTATTTTTAATTTGTATAGTATTAAACAATAAATTACAGGGAAAATTAACTTGATCGAAGCTTGGTTTGAATTATTGCAAGTAGATTTCTTTTTTTTTAACTGTGTGAGTTTAACTTTATGGTTCTACCTCAACCTGTGAAACTTCAGTTCACCAAAAATCTTGGAATTCTAACTTAAAGGAAACCGTGCAGTGGAGTGATCTGGTGTGGTAGGACAGTGCTGCCTGGTGTGGGTTGTGGTGGTGTTGTATTAAGGAAATGCAACTGTTGAGGGATGGCTGTGAGCATCTTTTGGCATGTGTGAGGGGGTTGTTTCGTTTGGTTGAAGAAAACTGGGTATTCCAGTTTTCTGAGAAGCTTCTATTAATAGCTGCCTGAAATTACTCTGATGGAATGCTTAAGGGGAGAATGAGACAGGCAGTTGTCAAAGTTACATGAGAAATGAGTTTCACATATATTTATAGTTTGCCATTTGGTTAGTACCGCAGAATTTATTTCTAATTGCTTGTCAGACCTAAACTTACCTGTTAAGAGAGTATTCGTCAAGATGGATGCATCATTAATTCTTAATTTTGTTTGAATTTTAGATGATCATAGTCGTGTAAAACTGCAGAACACCGAGAATGACTATATCAATGCCAGCCTAGTGGTCATAGAAGAAGCCCAGAGATACTATATTTTAACACAGGTGAGTAGTTGCTAGGTTATTACAGGGATTGAGAATCTGGGGGAGGGGGATTTGTACAGTTGTGATTTGTATTTGGATGGTTCCTTGACTCTGAATTATATATGTCTCATACTAACTGCCTGTTTGATCTAGTCGTGAACACATTATTTTATATTTTAAGAAAAAGCTAAACGGAATATTTAAGTATGAATAATTTACTGCATATAAAGCTTTTCAAGTATTTCTTGCTCTTTTCTTCGGTTCTTTTGGAAATAGGTTGCAATGATACTTTTACCCCTTTTTTTACCTTGTACCTTCTGAGCATGCCTGGAGTAGCTTTTCTAACAGCACAGTAGTATTTATGCCCAAACTGAAACATCCGTTCCCCGAGTGCATGCTGTTTTGTTGTTTGTTTTTGTTTTTTGGGTTTTTTGGTTAAACAGCTTTTAAGTACTGGAGTGATCTGTGCATTATGGTTACTTTCTTGCCAGTCATTTGTATCATTCTATTAATAATTTGTTTATATTTTTCAGAGGAAGACTTTATGCCGTTTTGCACAGTGAACTATTAACTGTGTTCAAACACCGCTTTGCCTATACGTTCTCACCCCCACGTTTTTTTTTTTCCTCTTTACTACACAGGGTCCACTACCTAATACATGTTGTCATTTTTGGCTAATGGTATGGCAACAACAAACCAAAGCAGTTGTCATGCTGAACAGAATTCTTGAAAAACAATCGGTAAGTAATATTAGGCCTAAAGTTGTAAAGTAAGCCACATAATTTTAATACAGTTCAACAGCGTTTGATTGTTATGTTAAAAGAACTAAGACTTTCTCACTGGTGTACAGCGTAACGTGTATTTAATATAACATTAAAGTGATGGAGCTAAGACACAAAATTCAGTTTGGTGAAAACAGCATCTAATAAATATTCATCCAGAAAAGTGAAAGTAACATCCTGAGAAAGGAAGATGTACAGATAGAAGTAAGATGAAGCAGTGTAAGATGCTCTAGAACAAATGGAAGGTGAGAAGAGAAGTTTGAATTACAGTATCTTTAGAT
Source organism: Burhinus oedicnemus (assembly GCA_008921705.1). Taxonomy (NCBI): domain Eukaryota; kingdom Metazoa; phylum Chordata; class Aves; order Charadriiformes; family Burhinidae; genus Burhinus; species Burhinus oedicnemus. The sequence goes on along the minus strand of VFFE01006642.1, from coordinate 244,737 downwards.
TATTTCTTCTTAATCTAACAGAGTAGTTTATTTGTTAGATAGTGATCTTGACTGTTGGTAACAGTGAAGGCAAGCTGCTGTCCAGCAGCTGTCAAACTGATCTAGTTATTTTTGATTCTTTACAGCTGGTGGTATATCTTCTGTTATGATGTAGTTTTTCTGCTAATGTGCCTAAAACCAGTGTGGATTTTAGTTATAAATGCATGTCATTTGAGGTTTATGGGTTTTTTTCAGAGTGGATTTGTTAGTGAAAAAGATTTGACTAGTCCATTAAAAAGTCACTTATTTTCTTATGCAGAAATTTTCCTACAGAATGTTTGAGTGCAGGGCAAGAGAAATAAAGGACAAGGGACAGTTTTGCTTTGCTTTGGTAGTCTATCCTTTTGTTTCATGAGAATCTTCCAGTATTCAGCTGGGAAAACTGGATGTGTTACATCAGTTACGTAAATGTGTGAATGTGCACCTCAGAAATGGAGGGGGGAAGTGTTGAAATAGCTGAGTAAAGATCTCTGTTCACTGTAGAGAACTAGAGGGGGGGAGAGGGAGAAGGGTTAAGGGTCAAAACATGCTAGCCCTGTGGTGAAAGAAAGCATAAACAGATAAAGCTGGATTGCATAATAGCCATTGAAACAGTTGTAGTAACTTGGCTGTAAACATTATGGACTTTGAGAATTCCTCAAACTGGGACCAGGTACTTAAGTCTACTGTATTGAATAATGGAGTCACAGAATCTGCTCATGCAAAGCCCAAGATCATAGGATACTTAACCGCATTTTTCTTTTTTTTTCTTCTTTTTTTTTTCTCCTTTTTTTAACAAAATAAATTAGGTGAAGTGTGCACAATACTGGCCAACAAAAGAAGAGGAAGTTATGACATTCAGTGAAACAGGTTTCCGTGTGAGGCTAGTATCTGAAGACGTCAAATCCTATTACACAGTACATCTACTGCAATTAGAAAATATCAACGTAAGCTTTTCTCAGTCTGTATAGCTCATATTCCTGGGCTTAAGTATATAATGAAAACCACTTAGCATATTGGCACTACAGGGTTGATTGAGCTTTTACACTGAAAATTTTAATGCACTTTGCTTCTGATAATGTTGAATATGTATGTGTGGCATATGAGCAAGTGAGTTAGACCTGAATTAATCTATACATTAAAAGAGATAACAGCTTCAGCATCTTTATACTTATGTTTCCTATTTGGCAGTACCTTAACATGCTGAATTTTAACTGATGGTAGTAGTGATTCTAAGAGGAGCTGTAAGAAATACCCTAGAAGGCAGAACCTAAGAGCTGAAAATTCTGATTTCTTTTGAATATCACAAATCAGACTCAGTAATTACTGGGTTTTTTTAATGGAACTTTAGTTTTCCATATAATTCAGTCCAGCTATCTAAGTTTTTTTGGGGGAGGGGTGATTACCACCTGTAGATAGGTAACTTTATCTCCTCTTGCTTACCTCCCCTTTTGCTCCACAGGACCAACCATCCTTTTCTCTTAAAAATTAAGCACTTTCACAATTTAATCAAGTTAAGCTCAAAAAAATTGTTCCTGGCCTGAGCTTGGGTTGGAATTTGCTGCTTCTGTTTCAGAGCTGAAGACAGGATTGAAGAGCTTGTCTGTTTGTTCCAGCTGTGTCTTGTAAGATACTCTCTCTCCCTATAAACCTTGCCTTATATTAATCAAAAGTGCTAGTATGGCAAGTTTTATTCAAGGTTGTCTTTTCAGTGGATTTGGGAAAGGAAAGCTTGAAGATGTTCCTCTGCATGTTGTTTTATACAACTAAACATTGATATATTTGGTCAAAATTATTTGAATTTATAGTAACTATTAATGGTACTTTGAGATAATGTTTGTTAATTTAAACCCCACTCACAAGATCAACATGATAAAACTTGGCATGTTGTTTCTTGGTCTATTCAATGTAAGAAGAGCTTTATGAAATTCTGTCCTACTGACCTGAAGAATTTCTGTTTAGTTGTTTTGTTTATTGACAGCAAAGGCAAAGAAAAGAGGAGTAGTGCTTGCAAGCTAGTGTCTGAGAAAGAATAACTTTCCTTTTTGGAAAGCTGAGGCAAGTTTTCATAACTACTGAAAAGACTTCTTTGTGGAATTGTCTGGCTGATGTTGGCCCCTAATCTTAAACTTCCTATTTTCAAAGGATGCAATTTTTATGGTATTTCTATGTTTGGACGTAACATTAGCTGGAAAATGCAGAAATCCCTTGAGGAACAGGACAGCATATAGTAGACTTTTGAGTTGGAGCTATTGAGCACTTAAATGTCTGGGTTTCCTTTGGACTGGTGATGCAGGCCCATCAGTGCTGTACAGAGTTTCTTGTATGTCATGTAAATCAGTTTCACAAATACTTAGCAAACTTACTGTATTGAATTTTTCTTTTAATGCCCTAGCACGCCTATAAAGCTCCAGGAATATTAACTCTAAAGAATGTTTTTATATAAAACAGATACAAGAACTAGAACGTGCTTGGTTAACCAAACAGAAAAGCTTCATAGTTTCTAGAATAACGTTGCAAATGTTAAGTGCAGCCTTCTGTAAGAATTTGATAATTATACTATAAAACTTGTGGGAACTGAGTATTCACAGTAACTTGAAATGTGAGCTTAACTATGTTTATACAAGTTACTCTGGAGGGGACTTTGGATCCAGAGTAGTAAGACATTTAGCTACTTGATGACTGGAATATAAGATGACTCACAAACAAAATATACTCTGAATTCCAAGAATACTTAGGAAATTTTAGTATTTCCTTGAAAACAGAGAGAACTAGAATTGTCTTTCTACTACAGTCATTCTGAACTCAAGTAAATTTGTGTTACTGCAACAAATCTCTCTAATGTATAAGCAAAATAAATATGTATGAAGAGTAAAGTGCTTGTTTAATGTTGTTACCAATGAAACAACCTCTGAATATTTGGTTGTTTTTGTTGGTGGTGTTTTTGTTATGTTTTGTTAAAGAGCAGTTAGAAGTACAGATGGAGTTGGGGGGGCAATGTTTGTTTTCTAGAATTAGATCAAGGCATTTGGCGGTTTGATTTGTTTATATCTGTTCTAGGCAAACATTTGTTTTTGCTGTTGCAGCTAGTGTAGTCCAATAAAGCTTTGGAGAGGAGATGGTGTTTATTGGTATCTTTCCAAAAGTTTTGAAGATATTTCTAATGCGCTTTGTCTTGCTGGTGGTTATGGCAGAATTCCCTTATTTTTTGCCTGACCCAGTTTGCATTTTAGAATATAGAAATTTGAAGCTGCGTTTCCATCATGGTTCATTGTGTGTCCTCCAGTGTTTTGTTGGTGTCAGTTGTCAGCTCTTTTGACAGTTGGCCACTGCTTTCTCCTGTAATTGCTCCTGTTCAGAACTCTCCTTGAGGAAAGACTGACTGTGAAGGCTTCTACAAACCCTTCCCTCTGCTGGAAAATAAGGGTAGAAGGAAAATACTGTGCTCATGTTAAAAATTTGTGATCGTTTATGTGTGAAGCTATTGCATGTCTGTGACTTGAAGCAAAGTCTCCCAGTATACTGGAGAAGTGGTAGTTAGGTGTTTATGAGAGTCTTTTGTTAAATCTGTGAAATAACCTTATTGCATGGGGTTGCTAACTTTTGTGACAATATTATGGGAGAATTGTTAGATATTGACAGCTGATTTCTGGAAGACTCCACTTTGTGTTGAATATGTATTTTTATATTATTCTTTATTGCTGCTTTTAGCTTTCCTTGTCTGAAGTGTAAGTACTGGTCTTTAGAGAAAGAAAACTTTTGTTTTCAGTCATTTCTGACGTGACAACCCAGATAGCCTGGCGAAAGATACAATGTGACACCTAATGCTTATAAGCAAAACCCCACTAGGTTGGTACTGGGGAGTTCAGGGAAGCTATGGGAGGGCAAAAGAGCATCAGTACTTGAGGGAAACCAGGGATTGACTGGGTGAGGAAATGCAGCAGTGGAAAGGAATTTAAATTGCTGAAGGAACCTTGATGAATGTATCTTAGACTGGGTTCCTAGAAATAGGAATAAAGCAGCTGAAGGAGAGGTTGGCAAAGAAAATATTTGCTGGAGGAGAAAGGACTGGAAGAAATTAACTAGATTTGATGTGACACTGGTGGTATGATACTGTAGAGTGAGGAGGGTTAATAAACCCCAAGTGGAATCTTGAGTCCTCTGCAAGTAGCAAATATCTGGAAAAAAAAATCAGCAAAATGGATTCTGAACTTAGTACCAAGCCTCTGTGTGGCCATTGCTGCCAGATTAATGTGAAGCAAGACTGCTTAATGGCCTTTACTATCTGATCCTGTGGCTGAACCAGGGAGAGTCATTGTAGTTCAACAAGGTAAGATTGGCTTTGCTGCTAGTTTACAACATCCAAAACTTTAAACATACTCAGAAGATCTTTTGTGGAGGCAACCAATCTAATAGGCAGGTGATGTTCTGGGATCTAGTGGTATCTTTGTACACGAATGTGTACATATGTATGTAATTCTATAGTGTTTTGAAGGAATTTCTGAAATGTGGCATACACTTGCTTTTAAACTTGTGAGATGTCCTCATATCACTTTTTCAAACTGTAACAGGGATTAATTTTAGTCTTCATGACTACAGAAATAAGACTGAGGTGTTAGGAAAGGTTTTGATGTCTAACAGGAAAGGAGAACCCAGACTCACTGGAATGTCAAGTGTTTTGCAGATTCAGTGGGCATAGCTATTACCATGCTGACTTACAGGATATGCACTAGTTATGGGAAAAACAAACAAACAAACAAAAAAACCCAACACAAACAGAATGTTTGTGGGGATTATTTGGCCCCATTATCTTCATTGCATTTTTACGTACATTTTGAAAACCATTTTGCCAAGCATTGGAATGAACAAATATGAGAGGTTGTGGTAAAAGTTGATTTAAGATTTTGAATTTCAGTGATTAGAATATTGCCCCTACACCATGCCTTCATTTTTATACAATCAAATTAGTTGTTAATGCACTTAAGGCATGATCATTAAATACAGGACCACTATGGGGTTGTAGATGTATTTTACACCTTCATATGTTACACCATTTCAGCAGCCCTTAAACTATGAAATGAAGGAGTGTATGAAATTTGACAGACCAGCATTTTTCTGTCTTCACCTGTTTTACTTGATACTGAAGGCATTAACTTTTTTTGAGCATTTTGGTAGTATGTTATTCATGTTCATACTCTCAAGTGACTGAACAACATAAAGTTGTTTTAAGATTTTTGTACCTTTTTGGTTTGAGTGATTTGATAGCCTCTGTAAAAAGGTTATAACAAGGCCTCTTTTGATGAAAGTTAATCTAATGGCATTACATTATTTTTCTGCTCAAGTTGTCTTGTGGATGTCTGCTTGTAACCTGGAGCATGGCTTGTGGTTTGATCATCCTTTGATTATACGGTTAGTGTTGCCAGCAGTCAGTGGAGGACCGTGCAGTGTGGTGGTAACTTTCTGAGTTTATCAGTTTTAACTATGTTGGTTATTTACTGAAAGCTTATCCCAGTAGTTTGTGAAACTTTCACTAGAATGCTTTAACTTATTTTCTTGAAAAATTGTTTGTTTAAATGTTGTCCCATGATTATTCAAGTTGTGGGTTTTGGTTTGGGTTTTTTTTTTTTGGTAGCTAGTCTTAGGGAATAAATCTTGGAAGAATACGTTGTGGTTACCATCGAAGAAGCTGTTTTTCAGTTATCATGCAGAAATGTGTTCTCTGTGTATAACATACATAAAATTTTATATTCCTGCCTGAGTCTTGAAGTCCAGCTGTTTCTCTTCAAAAGAATATCTAGTTTCCTGATAACACTTTAAATAAAATCAGTTGTTCTTTAAAGTTAAATTTCTATCCATCAACAGTTGTGAATCTTTAGCAAGCCAAACCTTTTCTCATTACAGTTCTGCATCATTTCACGTAAGTGATAGCTGTGGTGTATGGCTCAGTGACAGGGGGAGTTGTTTAAGAAAGGGTGGTACAGATATTCACACAAAGCTAGTATTTCAACTGTACAGCTTGACTGCCAAGCACCACTTAAAAGAGCCATTCTGTTTAAGAGAGAAAATGTGGGAGGTTTGAAATATTCCGACGGGATTTGGCTGTACGATTAGAAACTGCAAGTTCAAGAAGGCCAGCCAGTTCCGGTGCACTGAAATGGGACTGATGAAGAAAGATAAGAGGCTAGGTATTTCTAAAATGAGCTGAAGTGGTGGAAAATTGTGGGATGGATAAAGTCTTCGTACAGTATGAGGAGGAAGAAAAAAGTAATTCTGTGGGTTAGAGCTGGATGAGATATACAATAGCACTGTTTAATCTGTCCTTTAGAAATATCTATTTTCAGGTTAGTGTGTGAGCAGGGTGACACTTGGCCATGTGCTTGAAGCACTACTATTTTTTTTTTTTTTTTTTTATGAGGAGGGTGCTAGTGCTTGTTATATTATGGGATTTGGAAAAAAACAAAAACAAAACAAAAAAACCAGCCACATATTACTTTTGTTTTCTATAGATAAAGGCATTTTTGCTTTCTTGAGGTATAAGGGAGACTTTTATCTGGAATGCTATTTAAGAATCTTGAGGGAGAGGGGGAGAGCATCAATTACCACTTCAAAGGATCATCTAGATTCACAAGAAACAACTTTAACCTTTGCTTTATCTAGTATACGCATTTAGCTCATCTCTCCTTGGTAGATTCCCCCATCCCTGCCCCGTTTGAAATCTCAGTGTGTACTCATTTTCCCAGTATTATGGATCAGACTCTGTTGTCCTTGTTGAGCTCTTAGCCAAAGGACAGAATATTCCTGGAAGATAACTGTGCGCTGGAGAGTGACTTGAGTCATGTTAAATATCCACTGTTTTCTGTGAAAGTATTGGCGGTCTTGCAGTATTGGGCGTTGAAGGCAAAACAAAAAATGGGAGTGTGTTTTTGTTACTGTGGTAATCATGAAGTCAATTGTTTTAGTTTTGCACAGGAGTTTTGTAAGTTGTCGCTCATAAGAAATTGAAACAGACTGAGCAGGAGATGAACAGTAAAATTTATTTAAATTTCATAGCTATATTTTACTGTTGCTGAAAAAGAAAAATAG
>VFFE01006642.1:187291-237586 GCA_008921705.1 Burhinus oedicnemus | reverse complement strand
AAAAAACAAAAACAAAACAAAAAAACCAGCCACATATTACTTTTGTTTTCTATAGATAAAGGCATTTTTGCTTTCTTGAGGTATAAGGGAGACTTTTATCTGGAATGCTATTTAAGAATCTTGAGGGAGAGGGGGAGAGCATCAATTACCACTTCAAAGGATCATCTAGATTCACAAGAAACAACTTTAACCTTTGCTTTATCTAGTATATGCATTTAGCTCATCTCTCCAGTTTTCTTCTTAAATTTATTTGTAAATTGATGAGTTAATTTTCTTAGAAATAGAGGAAATTCCTTAAGAGTGTTATCTTCTATAATTTTCAGCTTTTTATTTCAAAAAAAAAAAAAAAAGGTTATCTCCATGATTTTTAAACAAATGGGTAATTTCAGTTGATCAATGAGTTAATTCACTAGTTGAAAAACTAGGTACAGAACACCAGTAAGAAGATCTCAGTTGAAAATTCAAACTTTTTTTTTTAATGCTTTGCCTCAGGCAAGTAATAAAGGGAAGTCTCAGCGTATGTACACAACTTAGGCCTTGGTAGATTCCCCCATCCCTGCCCCGTTTGAAATCTCAGTGTGTACTCATTTTCCCAGTATTATGGATCAGACTCTGTTGTCCTTGTTGAGCTCTTAGCCAAAGGACAGAATATTCCTGGAAGATAACTGTGCGCTGGAGAGTGACTTGAGTCATGTTAAATATCCACTGTTTTCTGTGAAAGTATTGGCGGTCTTGCAGTATTGGGCGTTGAAGGCAAAACAAAAAATGGGAGTGTGTTTTTGTTACTGTGGTAATCATGAAGTCAATTGTTTTAGTTTTGCACAGGAGTTTTGTAAGTTGTCGCTCATAAGAAATTGAAACAGACTGAGCAGGAGATGAACAGTAAAATTTATTTAAATTTCATAGCTATATTTTACTGTTGCTGAAAAAGAAAAATAGCTTTTCTGGAATACATTGATATTCTAAATCTTCTTGTGTTCCAACTTTGTGGAGGTTTATGTAGGTTTCAATTTCTGTGGAAAATAAGGGAGGATAAAAATAACTGAACCTTTCTAAAATTCCTGAGCTAAATCAGTGATCAAGTTGTCTCAAAATCACTGTAGCAAGAAAAGAAGGGAGGCACAGAGTAGCATTTAACAGCAGGTCTGAAGTGAGTTCCATAAAGATATCCAAATTTGTCATCAAAGCTTTTCAGAGATATACATACTTTCTTGCTGTCATTTCAGTACTTGCGGTTACTTGGTCGTGTTAGGAGAGGAGCTGCATGGTTCTAAAACAACTGCATGGTTTTGGAATCCTTCTTTCTTACTTGCAAAGAACGAATACATCCAGCAGAAATCTTGTTAGACATCCTGCTATATGGGTTCTTCTAGGTCTTTTCTGTAAAGCTCCCTGCTCCTTTCAGTAGTGTGGTTAGTATAAAGGAGATGCTAATACCTCTTGATATTAAAACTTGCTCTGAGCAGGAGTGGAGAGTGTTTACAATGCTGGTGGGTATTTTTTTCAGTCGCATTAATGCTAGCAGTCTAATAACTGCTGTCAGCCGTTAAGCTGTGTTAATGGTAGAAAAAGAAGTATATTTGGGAACAAGTAGTAGAGGAAACCAAATACAATATTGGAAGTTTGAGAAGAAGAAAAAAATGTGTATGGTAATAATTGCAAAGGGGAAAACTACCAACTTTGGATGAAAACCTGCTTCAGGTTGTACTGTTGATTGTCATCCAACTTGAAGCAAGTTACTGGATTGTTTTCTAAATGGGAGGTTTAAAATTAGAAAATAGCTATTTATTTAGATTGGGAAATGTATGCTAACTAAAGAAAAGTAGAATACTTTCTAGTTGTATTGTTTATTTTGTTTTTACTTCTAGAGTGGTGAGTCCAGGATGATCTTTCATTTTCATTATACGACATGGCCAGACTTCGGAGTTCCTGAATCCCCAGCTTCATTCCTGAACTTCCTGTTTAAAGTCAGAGAGTCTGGTGCATTAAGTCCTGAACATGGACCTGCAGTAGTTCACTGCAGTGCAGGGATAGGACGTTCCGGCACATTTTCATTAGTAGACACTTGTCTTGTTCTAGTAAGTGTTTGGTCATTTTCTCTGTCACCCTTTTCCTTCTGCTGACACTCTGCCTCCCTTCCCAATATGGGCTTTTTGGTCAGAAGGCTTTAAAAGCATTTAAGTTAATGACATGCCAGCAAAAACTTTAATTAAGACATCATACTTTTTTTTTTCTTCACATATTTTGATGGTTTAAAAACACAGCTCTTGAAATACATTTACGAATCCATCTTGAAGTACATTACACATTTTCAAAGCTTCCTGGAAAGTAAATAGTAAGCATTCTTTTCCTTTTATATAAGATGTGCTTAGAAAAGGTTGAGGTTGTTTTTTTTGTTGTTGTTCTGGTTTTTGTTTTTGGTTTTTTTAAATAAGAGCTTAAAGTTAGGCTTGTGACAACTGAATTGAGATAACTGAATATATAAGTCTTTTTCTCTAAACATGGAATATCTTGCAGGTCTGACAGGCCTGTTTTCTTAAGGTTGCAGAAAATTAGTATCTGAACTATGATAAGAGTTCAGGCATGCTCCTGGATCTCCTGCAGTGTGTAATAGTGAATGGTGCAGGATTTCCCTAGCTGTGCAGCCCTCTGGGAGGTGGGGCTTGGTAGCCAGTTGCAGTACCACATGAATGAGTAGATTTTTTTTCTTACTCAGTGAACTGCGTCATCTATAATTGCTCATGACTTGAGTGAACTTTAAATATTAAATAATATTTAAAATACCTTTAAATTTTTGTTGGATTCTAAAGCCAGATACAGGTGTTTTTCTCTTTATCTGTGCTTGGTAATAGCAAGAAGTACAGCACAGGGTTAGGTGAAATAGGATTTCATTTAAATGATAAGACAATTGTCTCCTGGTTTGGTTAGGTCCTCTCAACTTATTTTTAATTTTTTCTTCAGGTTTTTTTTTTTCTGCATTTTGAAAAACATAGGTGTATGTTTTGATGCAGATATACTTTAATAGTAGATGAATTAAAGTGAACACTGCAAGAAAGGCAGAGACATGGTTAAAAACACCCCATTAATGTAGCGTGGGGACAAGCGTGTGCACTGCTCGAATTAGGGATTCTGCTTTAAATAAGGAAACTTCTGCCCCGTTCAGTCACTCCAAATTGCGGTTCCATTCAGGAGCAGTAGGAGATATTGCTTAACAGTTCTGATTCTTATAGTCCTATTTCAAAGTACGAATACATGCCTAAATAAAATCCACCCTATCTAAATTTCCTAATTTTAAGACTTAATATTAGGGTGCTGATTTATTTGGTTAATACATGATCATTGATTTGTTCATAATAAGCTTTCATTAGATGGTTTGCTTTTTTCCTGTAAAAACAATTTAGAAATCATTTGAGGTGATAATTTCATACATAACTAATATGAACATAACATGAAGAAATTAATTTTTAGATTTAATTTTATGACTAATTTTTACTTGTAATTATTTTTTATGTGTTGCCTCTTTATGAATAGCAATGACACTCTTGATGTAACTTTCTTTACAGATGGAAAAAAAAGACTCATTTTCTGTAGATATTAAGAAGGTATTACTGGATATGAGAAAATATCGAATGGGACTTATCCAAACTCCTGATCAACTAAGATTTTCATATATGGCTGTAATAGAAGGAGCAAAATTTATAATGGGGGATTCAACTATACAGGTAAATGTTTAGCTCCATTTATTTAACCATAAACAGTAGACTGCTAACAGTAGTTAAAAATTAATTCTGAACTATTTTAAAACATGTAATTATGTGGGGTTTAAATAATTTGCCTTTTTCAATAGATGCCTAGAAAGTATTAGAGGGTATCTGATCAGTGCCTTCTATCAGCTGAACTTTTAATCCGATGTATTTGTCCCCTCTTATATAAAATATAAAAATAACTTACCTGTTTTTGTTTCTGGATACAAGGGAGTATTGTCAACTCAGACTGACTACTGCTTGTCAGGTTCAAGGATGTTATTTCTTCATACTAAGAGAATGCCTAAGAAGGCACACTTCTCATTTGTTCTTTTTGTCTTTTTCTTCTTATGATTGTTCAGATAATCTTTCTTAAACCAGTCGTTTCTGCAGTGTAGGCAGTTGTCCTGATGCTTTTCTCTGTAGGCCTCAGGGTCATGTGCAGAAAATCAATTGACAGTACTTAATAGTATATCTCTTTTCAAGGTCAGCGAGATCATTTTATTTCTCCCATATGGAACAGTTGTACTGTCCAGAGTGAGAGGTGTTTACTTTTCTCTGCTAGTGATACGGGGAAGGCATGAAGTCATTGAATGCTTCTCTAATGTAAGATTACCCACATGTTCATCTCCGATACCTCCATGGATTTCGGAAATCGGTAAACTGTGCAGACAAACAACGTATACTTGAACCTTTACTTGCTTACAGCTAGTGGCTGCAACTGCAACACTTATATTGTGGGATGAGGAGTCTCTTTCCCTTGTTTAGCATTGATGGGATTTCCACCTGTGACTGGAAGGAAGGATCATACACTCGCCTGGCTTGCCCTGAAGTCCTGCAGAGGCGTGTGGTTGGTGTCCTGCTGTATGGTGCTGTAGCTGAAGCAATTACTTGCTGCTTAATTATACTACAGCACTGCACTATATAAAATGGGTGAGATGGAACAAGATTGAAGTTTTCATTGCTATAAAATTCCTTTGTAATAAAGATGAGTTAATATTGCTTCAGCAACATAGTAGAATAATTTATCATCCCTCTTTCAGAAAAATCTGTTGAAATGAGTGGTCTCTAGTAAACAAATCTGTAGCTTTGAAAGGACAGAGAAGGTTGAGTTCTTTAGATCTGTGGATGGGTTTTGCAGACAGAGAACAAGAATATTATAATTTTGTACTGACACTTGTGAATCCAAAAACTGTGTCTGACATTGACCTGATTCTGTCAGCTGCACATCTTAATGGGCCTTTCCCTTGTGTCCGTTCGTTCCGAGAGGCAGTACAGGCCCTAAGTCTTAGCTCCCCTACATAGGCATTTTGGTTATAATCTTAAGGACAGTTGTATTTCTTAAATCAAACTTCATCATCTCTTTGTTTGTTCCAGACATAATTTCACAAGACGCAGTGTAGTACCTCAGTTCCTGAGATGTATTTTTGCTGGTTTTTTGTAAAGTTGCAGATGCTATCATAAAATGGCAAAGGTGATTCAGCAACACAGTCTTCCTTGTCTGTCTGCTCCAAGTTGTAAATTATTTTACTAGTCCTGCCACTCATGTACTCTTGTCATAGATAGTTAAACTTAAATTACCAACATTTGAGCTATTGTTATTAGGTGTTTAAAATAGAATTCTTGGTGGGAAATTCCTTCTATTTCACAAGAGTAGTAAAATTGTCTCTGATTTTAGTTCTTCCTGTGTGGCTTATCACTCCAGATGGAATCGATATTTATCTAGGCAGCAAGTCTGTTATAGCCACAACCATGTCTTCCAAAAGGCCTTTTTCTGTGGCTGCTAAGTGGATTTCCATTTGTTAGTGGCTGTTTCTTTTGGAGGTTGTATTTTGTTTAAGACAAAACAGAGAAAACCTCTGAGAGTGAAGTCTCTTGTGCACAAAGAATTTGTGAATTTCAGATCTATACTGGAAGCTCCTCTTCAATGGAGGAGTCAGTTTATTGTTAAAGCTCATTCTGCCAGCAGTTAATTTATGAGTAGCTGGGGTTTTTTGACATCAGTCTTTGAGCTTGATATTTAGTTTAGACCAGCAGTTTTGAATTCATTTGACAGATGAGAATCTAACACTTGTTTTCTGAAGAGTCAATTTTCAGTTCATCTTTCTTATCATAGACATTTAGAAGGAACTGATTCCGCCCCCCTCCCCCAAGGTATTCTGTATCTTTGTGGGCTGGCTGATTTGTGCAAGGAAAGAACTGATTGTCTTTTAGGGGTGATTCTCTTCCTTCCTGTTACCTTTCTAGTTTGTTTGGTTTTTTTTCCTGCATGAAACTTTGTTACAAGAAGGCCTTCGGGCTATTCATCACTAGGACAGTTACCCATTAGGACAGAGATCTAGCAAACCAGTTTTACTTCTGTTTTTCTTCTATCTCTTTTCAGATTAATTCTCAAAACAAGGTGAATATCTGGTTTATGATGCAGTAGATCTCTGGGCTTGGGGACCACTAGGTGAAATAGTAGACCACAACTTTGGCACTTTTTTTTTTTTTTTTTCTTTGGGGTTGTAAATTTCTCCAGTTCTTTTTAGGCAGTTCTTGGTCCTACTGGGTTTTGGAGCCATGATAGATAACAGCACAGCATAGGCCTGTAGAGGGAGATGGAAAGTGCTGAACAGGGCAGGACTATATGCAAGACAAGTTGCTTTCTCATTGTGGAGCTACTGTGGACAGTACAAACCCTGAAGTCAGTGGTCTCATACCTTCACAGTAGCATCACCCTGGAGAAATACAAAAAGAGATCATTGTTGGAGAAGGTGCATCTTCATCTAAGCTTATTTCTTCATCTAGCAATTGTTACCTTTTTTTTTTTTTCTTTTTCCTTGATCTAGCAGTGCCTTTAATCTACTTCTGTGACTTTTCTGTGGCAAGACATCTTGGGCAAAGAGGGCTTTCAGTGTTAGGGGAATGTTTGAAATATGTTCTCCTTGTTTGCAGAAACGGTGGAAGGAGCTCTCTAAGGAGGACCAAGCACCAAGTTCTGAGCAGTCTCCTCCACATCCAGCCAAAATAACCACAGAGAAGTACAATGGGAACAGCATAGGCCTGGAGAATAAAGATCAAATGGAGAAAATAAATACTGACCTGTCCAGTAAAGTTCAAGATATCACAGATGGAAACACTGAAAGGTAGGTAAAATGAGGAAACTGTTTAGAAGGCAGATACGCTCTCTTGAGAGGCTGAGTTACTGTATGCTTTTCATATCATAAGAAACCTTCAAGATCTTTCTTCAGCAGAAGGAAAGGACAGGTGGTATTTGACTGTCTGATTTAATTATCTTTTTAAAATACAACTTCAATTATTCCTTGTAATAAACCCTTACTGTTTAAAGGTCAAGAGAAGAAAAATTATCATCTCTAACTGAAGCAGCTAAACCTCATGCTTGAAAGCCTTTTCCTACAGAGTGCCTGTGACCTCTGTTGTACAGTGTAAATTAGGTCCTAAAAGTGTGCAAAATAATTCACTACTGATTTTTAAATACCATGCTAACTTCTGCTTGTAAAAATACATGATACATCAGAAGCACAAAGTTTTTATCACCTGCTGCTTTCTATATGATGATTGCAATTATATCATTGCAGCCATGTGTTACACTCCACTCGTTAAATCTACCACTGTGGATAAATTTTTGTGGTTTAGTTGTGGCATGTGAATTTGTCTTTCAAGTTTCTCTGCCTCATGAGTAGTAATGCCTCAGCGGTGAGCTGCTGCAGTGGGAATCGCCATCTGAATTGCTGTGCATTGAGGCACTGTGTCACTTGGGCCTGCCCAGCAAGGGTAGCGTGTGGATCCATAGCCAGAGAGCCAGGAACCGGACTGGGTTAGTGCCGAGCTGTGCAGTGCAGGGGAGGAAGTTCAATATAGATAGACTGGAATTCTGAAATAACAGATGGCTTCCTATGAATGCCCTGATGAATTTATCTTTCCATGTCTTTATGAGTGTTTTGAGAGAGAGTGACAGTGATTCTGTAGATGTTTGAAGGAGCCCCTCACAAGCAGGAGGGAGAGGATGGGTGTGAGTGTGGTGTTTGTGTGCTAGGACTTGGACAATCAAAGCGGCTTTTTGTGTCAAGAGTTATGTTTTCTTAGAGATTGTGAGGATACTTTTGGAGACAAGAATCAAAAGACGGCCACGATAGTGTAACAACACACAACTGATTTTTTTAGCCCATGTCCTTGATCAAGATTTGGTTTAGAGCCTGATATGAGTACTATTAAATTTGCATGCAGACATGGGTAGGTTAGGATCAATATATCTGTGAGAACAGTGTGAACTCTGCAGTGGAGGCACGCACTTAAATACTATGAATGTTTGCATGTAGTACCTGACACTGCATACAAAGGCAGCCTCCATGCAAAAAAATCTCAGCCACCAAATGAGGCACTGATGGGGATGAAGGACTAAGCTCAGATAATTAAGCTAATTCTGTTCCCCGTTGAACACGTAGGTCTGGAACCACTTCCATCTTTACATATGTCATTTACTTCCTTCATGGGGCTTCAGTGACCTGAAACTGTCCACATCAAGGTTATTAGACTAAAGATTGCTCGGTTTAGATTTTATGTACTGCTGCTATATGCTACTGGTGGGTTGATTAAATATTGGGATTGTATTGGGAAGAGATTTGTTTTAATATTTTAATATCCTTTTTTCCTGTTCTACAATCGAAGATTTACCTTTTTTTTTTTTCCCCCCCCGCCTCTTTAAGTACTGTCCGAAAACGACTGCGAGAGGATAGAAAAGCTAACACAGCACAGAAGCTGCAGCAGATGAAGCAGAAGCTAAATGAGACTGAAAGAAAAAGAAAAAGGTGGTTATATTGGAAACCTATTCTCACTAAGATTGGGTTTGGTACATTGATTTTAGTTGGCGCTTATTCTTGCTGGAAAATGTATTTTCAAGAACATTCCTTGTAAGTAAACAGTAAGCCTGTCTACTTGGGCAGCTAAGTTTGCTGCAAGTTAATGACTAGGGGTGTGACTTTAAGCAGTGAACTCCTTATACCTGGAATGGGTGCAGACCGTTACATACAATAGAGAAGTGCTGTAAACTTGATCCCATGTCAACATCTCAGGACCTTCCACTGCAGGTACTTACAAACATGAACTGCTGCCCCCCACCCCCAACAGAGTTGATGGTTTTTTGTTTATATGAGCAGGTACAAACTTGCTGCAACTGTTTATACACTTTTTAAAATGGTGTTCTACTGGATCTTAAGCAAACCCTGAACCACAGAGGTTTAGCTACTGAAGGCTATCTGGATTTAAATTTACATGCCTGACATAAGCAATAAACAGTGTTGTATCATTTACGTTATTAATGCAAAGCAGTTATCCTTAAATGTGTGTAATGTGTAATGTACTAGTGACATGAACATAAACATTTTATATTCTTACGACCTAGGATAAATATATTTTATAATTGCATATTTAATCTTTTTGTAGTTCACTGTACTTTTAAAAGCTCAGTTTGTACAAATTTCTGACCAAAAAGAATTTGATTTTGAAACTAAATGTAATTATAATTTGTGCATGAAAGTAATAGTGCAACCATTCCCCGTATTTTGACTCTCAAATTTATCATACAAGCAGCTAGGGGTCTGATGAAGCACTTACCAATTCCTACTCTGTTAATTTGCATTCCTTATTTATTTTTTTTGTAGTTTTCATTATTTAAGTGAGGCTTGGAAATTTGGTATCTTTTTTTAAGGCTTTTGAGAACTTAGCCCCCACTGAAAAGCATACTGTTAAGTTTGGTTCATGTATTCAGACTTCAACTACTGTTTGAAGGCCAACATTGTTAAAAGTTCTGACATTCCATTAAATGTGAAACATAATGGTTTGTGTGTCTATAGATTTTAATTGCTAGAAAGAATAAAATTCGTTCATCAGTAATAGGTGTAGAAAGCGCACATCAAAGGAAACTGTAGTTGGGCTTCAAGGGTGGTTGTGACGGAAAACAAATGTTGTTAGTATTCTCTTGTACCCAGCATGTTCAGCTGTATGAGCCGCTTCCATACCTTCACAAAGTCTAGAATTGCTTTTCAGGTTCCCCAGCACCGTATTAAAGAGACGTGACATAAAATACTTGGTGACTAGTATTTTGGGAATACATATGCTACAGTCACTTTAAAATTATTGAGCATTCCCTTTCCATTAGTTGGACGATAACATTTTCTAAGTAGTAATTCAACACAAATCACTTTCTGTCCTTTAAATTCTCTTTGAATACAGAGGTTGTATGTGGCTGTATGTACCTTGCTGTCATTCAAGTTGAGACCTAGTAATTTTTAGTATTGGACTGCACTTTGAAACCTGGATTTTATTTATTCGAGCATTGCCTTGTTGGATGACTTCAGAGAAGTAGTGTTTTCTCCCTCCGTTTTCCTAGCTTGGGTGTTTTCTGTTGGGTATGGAGGTTTTGGGGAGTTGTCTTTTTTTTTTTTTTTTTTTTTTTTTTTTTTTTTTCCCCCCCCTTCTTTTCTTCCTTTTGGAAAGCACTCCTTGGATTTACTGCTGAAAAATACTAAAAGCTCCTTTGCTCTTTATCCAAAGGAATTAACTTGAAAGGTTTCCAGTATGTTCAAGCTTAGTAGTAACATACCAGGCATGAGGCCCAAATAGTCTGATGTTTATTAGGCAAAGCTAAGCTGAGTTTACTCTTTGAAATTCTCATTTCACAATAGCTAATACTATTTTGGACTATGCTGTTTATATAGTAAACAAATGCTTAAGGGTCCAGATAAGGAAAACAAGTGTAGTTTCTTAGAACATACAGTTCTGAATTTGGGAAATTGTTAGTAAAACAAGATAATCTGTCTTGTGGCGTTACTGACCAACTATGCAGCTCTAATAGCAAAATAACTTACTGATTGTTGGGACCCAGTATAGGCAGGCAGCTCACATATTTTAAGACATTTCGTAATTGTTACAACCACAGTAACTGTTTTCAGCCAACAAGAGGCTTGGCAAAAGATTCTTTTTATTTCTTTAAATTGGGCAGGCAGGTTTTTCAGTATCAGCTATAACTGATAACACTTATAAATAGGAGTAAATATACGTGCCTTATAAAAGATATTTTGGTTATGGAAAAACACGTGGAATGTAATTAAATGCTTTTATAACAGAAATATTCCAGATTTTATTCTAAATACTTAAAAGCAGCTAAGGAAAAAGTACAGGCAAAACCTTCACTGAAATCATACTGTCACTTATTGCCTTTCTGTTTACATGAGAAGGGTCTCCTGGGCCACCAGTACCCTACAGACACTGAGCTCGAACTGTGTCTGTCAAGTTGTCGCTTGAATTTTTTCCTGATTCCGTCTTCTAAATCCTGGCTTTTTTTGTTCTCTCAATCCTGAGCAGGCACTCCTCTTTTCTGGGTGGGCAGGGCGGGAGGGGGCCATCACACTCATCGCATCTTCTTGCACTCTGTTACCTTCTTGATGCAATAAAGCAGGACTTGCACATTGAGCAGTTGATCTGTAAAAATTTGGTTTGGTTACATGATTGTAAGTATCTTGAGAGTCTTAACTGTTAATAATTTAAGGACCACGAACCAGTACAAGTCTTGGGCAAAACTATTTTGTACAGTGAGTTGTCCATGACAGTATGGGCGTAGAAGGGAAATTAAACATTAGATCCCTTAGCACATTCCAGGATATAATTTTGATAAAGCTTTTCTTTCTGGTTGGTCAGTAATCCTTAAAAACCAAAATCTGGGGGAGGCTTGTTTTCTTTACTGCAAATTGAGCCTTTGTGATATACTGTGTTATTCTGTAGGACTTAAACTTGCAGCAGTTTCGCGCAACTTGGATGTTAAATAGGAATAAATATGGGCCAAAATGAAGAACTGTCGATCCCAGTGACCTCTATCGTAGGAAATACTTAAAGAATGAGTAAAAATGAAGGATCTGCTTTCTGACCCCCTCTCCTGCCTCCCTCTCACCCCAGTTTCTGGCAAGCTGCTGGCTGGTCCTGTGCTGCTTCTAAAGTGCTGTTGCACTCGATTCAAAGTGTTACTGTGTGGGGTTTTTCCCTCTGTTCTGGAAATACATCAGTCAAAATATTGGATGCATAGTGGACTGCTTTGATTAGACAATGTTTGACTCTCAGATGAACACTTGTGTACAAATCATGCATGTTTTTATTAAAAAAACAAAAACAACCCAACCCAAAAAGCTAACAAACGTGGGCCTCCATTGCAAAGGGTTTGCAAATTCAGAATTAGTCCTTTAGGTTTTCTGTTTATGTTCTTGGTGCAGGGACAGTCCAGTTAGAGTGATGGTACATCTGTATTTTTCTTGAAATATATTGAGTTCAGTGTGAAATAGCACATTGAAAAAAATGACAGATTTATTTTATGGAAGTAAGATGTTGCAAGTGAAGAAGCTTATTCTGTTAAACCTTGAGTAAAACGGGTTACTGACATCAGTTTATATCCCACTGAAAAGGGGAAGAGGTGTAAATGTGTATGCATGTATGTGTGATTGGATTGTGTGGGCTATTAAAAAGCTTGGCTAGCTTTAAGTTTAATGAATGTTAACCAAATTACTTAGTTTGCTGTTTGGCATTATAATTAAACCTGAGACACTTGAGGACTGCATGAGAAACTAAATTGGAAGCCTTCTGCATGGCTGAGTGGCTTAAATCAGAGGATGAAATTTGCAAAGGTGACATAGCACACAGTAGTCTTCCTGGGCTTTTTTGTTTTCCCCCAGTTTTAGGTCAGTCGTTCATTTTTATGTACAACAAATAAATGAGTTCAAAATTGCATCTCTGTCTGAGTCTTTATTTGAATTGGAAGGATAAATACTTGGAAGAATTTTTTTAACGTGTTTTAACTGATCAAAGAAAGCTGCTTTATCCATCAGTGTAGTGCTTGCAGAACTTAGAAGCGTTTTACATGTCCTAGCTTGGATGTTTGGTGCTGTAAACACCAAGGTCTTTTTCTGTGTTCCTCGGAGTAGAGCCTTACCTTCCCTAAGAACAAAACGTCCAGTCTTGGGATGTCTTTCTCACTACAAGAAACCTTTGCCTAGAAACACTTATTTCCATGCCGCTGTGCCAGGACTGGCCTACAAAGCCGTGAGGGGTGATGTTAGTGTTTTGAGGTGCAGCCTTCTGCAGTCCCACTGAGGCCCACGAAGACTTCTGCAGTGCTTGTGGTTAAACGCACGAGCGCGTGGTTTGCTGGACTGAGACCTATACTTGAAGTTCTCCAGCAAGTATGTGCCTTACGCTGTAATATGGAAATACCTTCTGGAAAAGCAACGCCTTTCCAAGAGTGCTTGCTACAGGCAAACAATAGGTGGTAGTTGCTACAGGGAATGCATGAGAAGCTGTTTGGTGTTGGTAGTGAGCTGCAAACCCGCTGTCCTTATTTCTTTTTTTTTTCTTTTTCTCTGTACTGTGTACTGAATCGGTGACTTTCTTCTGCATTGTATGTCGCAGGCCGAGACTGACCGACACCTAAGCCTTCAAGACTTGTGAATATTCTGCAGCTATAAACTGCAAATTATTGACATGCAAAGTGAGATATGAACCCCTCTTCGGGAGCAAAAAGTGAGGTCTGTTAAGTACCAAGAGGACCTCAGTTATCTGTTTACAGCGTAAACTGCATCGAGGGGATGAAGACCACCAGCAACGTGCTACTTTGCAAAACAAAATAATTTGCCATCTTCGGTTTTTATAATGCTTGTATTAATGTAGAAAGATGTAAAAGAAATAAATTAGGAAATATTTTGTTTTGTACTGCCATTCTTATTGTATTTTTATACTTTTTGGCAGCATTAAATATTTTTTTAAATTGACAATATGCTGTTGTGTGCGCATTATGTTAGGGAGAAACTGTTATGAGCCTGTTTTGCAGAAAAAGAAATGTTTCGCCTTAAGGTTTCCTGATATCCTGTCTTAACTGGAAAATGGCAAAATTATTAGAATGTGCTTTATGCAAATATTTTCATTAATGCTAAGTATTGTAGTTTGAGCTACAAGGAACTCTTGCACATTTCTTTTGTAATACACCACTAAGAATATTATTTTATTAATCTGACCAGTTGGTTTAGTAATCCTTCTGACGTTTGTATAAAATATGCACGAAATGCTCCGAGTCACTTTGTGAAGGGAAAGTCTTTTGTTCTTGATGCTTTAAAGGGAGGAAAAATGGGAAATCTGGCATCCTACTACCCATGGTCATATATAATTGATGGGTGCCGAGGGCCAGGTGCAAAGCGCACAAAGTGAATGGTGTCTTTAATTAAATGGGTTTTGGATTGTGTCATCACAGTGTGTTGTATGAATAATATTTTACTTCACTTCTCCTGTCAGTGTTCTCCCTGACACAGTCTGAACAGCTGGATTGGAAAGGGGTAAACTGGAATGCTGCTTAAAGGAGTTCTTCTAACGGACTTAACAGGGTTTCTAGCCCGGCACCTTCTGTAACAAGAGCTGACCTAAATTCTGCACTTGCTGACGTTCTCTGATGGTTTCAGATAAACCTTAATTCACAAAAAACTATATTCAACATGACTGTCTGAACTAGTATGTGGTGGGGTTTTATATGTAATTTGTACTTTGCATATTTTTGTAATGGGTTTTTGTAGGAATCATACAGTTGCTGAAAGTAAAGTGTGGAAGAGAGGGGGGGAGACCTAGGCCAACTAAGGCTATTTTTGCTAAAATAAGCAGCAACCTGAACTCCTAACTGAACTTGCTTTCGAGGCTTGTTCATGAAAGCAAGTGTGTTCAGAGTTGTGTTTACCTTGAACATGAAGCTGAATCAGGGGAGTACTTAATGCCATTACTTGAGCTAAATATATGCTTGACACCACCTTCAAATAGTCTAAATCACCAGAGTCTGGTTTGTCTAAATGTTTTAATTTCTTTTGACGGTTAGCATTGTTCCTAGCCTATGTTGGAGGAGTGAACAACATCACAACTTGATTCAGCTTTCATTTTCGAGTTGGTGCAGCTGTGAGACCAGGAGTGTTTATAATAGGAGATCAGGGTCTGGCCAAAGGCGCTGCAATAAACCCTGTTGTTGTTGAACCCAGAACGGGGCCTGTTTATGCCACCTGATAGGACTTTCTGCCATTCGTGCCTTTTGCCTTCAGCTATGATTTATGTTGTCATTATTTTTGTCCTCTTTGAATTGTGAGTAACCATAAGGTACATGACTACTGGAAACGTGCACGTGCTTCATTAGTTTACCTGCTGCTATCACAGATAACAAATACAAAACTAACTTGTCTTGTGGGGCGTAGAGGGCAGAATGTACTTTGGTTCTTGTCACACAGTGGACTTTTCTAATCAAAATGCTGACTTCCTTGCTCTTGAATTTTTTTAAATGACTTCCCTCTGCTGAGCTGCTGGACTAAATTTGACGTCAGGCTAGCTTGATGAATAGGCAAAGGGGATAATTGTTTTATTGAGGGCTGCCTTGTGATAGCAGAAGTCTTGGCTCACTGGCCCAGGAACTTCTGACACGTGTACGTTCTTCTGCTACTGGGAAAATGTATTTAAAAAGGCGAAGGAAGGGGAGGGGCTGCCTTCTGAAAGAAAGGGGGTTAGATAGACTTGCAGATTTTCAAATGGAAGAGCTGTGATTTACTGGCTGCTGATCCCCCCCCATCTTGAAGAGGAATGTTGCAGAGGTACTTGTTTTAATTTTTGCTAGCCATCTTACCACAAGGACAAAACCGCTGCCTTGTTCTGCAGCAAGGTTTTGGCGTGCTAAAGGGCAGGCAGACAAGGCGGGCGCAGCAGTCGGGCAGGCAGTGGAAGCGGTGGGCTGGGGGAAGCAGGAGGAGCTGGGAGCGGTTTGCACCAACG
Organism: Burhinus oedicnemus; assembly: GCA_008921705.1. Lineage (NCBI taxonomy): Eukaryota > Metazoa > Chordata > Aves > Charadriiformes > Burhinidae > Burhinus > Burhinus oedicnemus. The sequence goes on along the minus strand of VFFE01006642.1, from coordinate 222,011 downwards.
CCTGGGCTCAGGGCAAGGGGAGGTCGAGGGCAGCTGCTGCCTGGGCTGCCGGGGCACCTCGGTGCCGCCTGGGGCACTGCCAGCCGGGCCCGGCCCGGCCCAGGAGAAGCCACCTCCTTGTCCCAGTAAAGACCAAAAGGTCCGGAAGAGCCAAACCTGGTACCTTTTCCACAGGGAACAGGAAAGCCTTGAGGGTTTCTCTTTTAGAAAGTATTCACAGCACTGAGTGCTCCCCTTTTCTCTTCTTCTTGAGGTTTTACCCTGCTGTGCCTCTTGAGGAGGTACTTAGCAGCTTACGGCTTGTTTAAGAAAAATCTTGCAAGGCAAATGACACCACCTTCATCGCTTTTGTCTGGTCCTTCTTTCCCTCAATAATTAATTTGGCCTCTTGCTATATATACACCCCATAGTAGCTTTTTAAAAGCTACAAGGAATACTTTAGTGCTAATGACACTCAGCCCTATGTTTTTTCTCCTCCACTCCTAGGTATGTCTTGCTGGAAACAGTATAAAAGTAGAGAAAGATTATCATCCCCGGCAAGCCTTTCATGTTGGTCATTCTAGTTGACATCTACTTCAACATGGGTTGTAAGTTCAGAATCAGCACACACAGGTCTGCGCAGGACTGGAATGCAGTTACCTAAATATAAGTACCCATTAGGTAGTGAATGAGGGATGATGGGGGAGACGGGGAGAAAAGGGAAGAAAAAAGTAAAGCCTGAGAGCAAGTCTTCACCTGTCCAGCACGGAGCCCATCTTCCACCTCGCTTACACCAGTGGTTAACCCCGGTACTTGGACAGAGTTCCTACAGTGCAGGACACCAGCTGCCTCGGCAAAAGGATCACAGTGACCTCAGGTTTCTGTAGGACGGACAATTACAGGCCAGTTAGTTCCTGCAAAGAAGCTTCTGTCACACAGCAGTTGGCCTGTGCCTCACGGCACAAGTGTCGGGAATACAGGAAAGCAACTGTGCTCATTTCTGCCATCTGCCTCACAGCAATGCATGCCCTCGTCTCGGTTCTGAGCAGGGTTAGTTTTTCCAACTAGTTTTAGGCTTATCAGACTGGCCTTGTGCTGCAGCCTTTTGTCTGTGTTCCTTGACCGCATCCACATTTTGACTCACTAGCTTATTAGTCTGGATACCTGTGAAAATTCCTAAAAATATATTGTGGATAATTCCCACTTTCCAGCCCTCAAACTGCACCATCTCGCATCCATGACCTGCCATCACCTTCTAGTGGTTTCTCCACTGTTGTCTCCCTCTCGGTTACGTTGTTTGAACTCACTGCTGTTCAAACACCCTCCAGTTTCCCAAGTTTGGAACAGTTCTGGCTTCTCTTCCCCCCAAATCACCCAAGTATACCATACGCAGAAGCCTTTTCCTGCCCTTTCCTGTTAGCAACACAAGCTGTCTTGGCGTTGTACCTGAAGAGAAACCTGAGGAATTGCCACCAGTTTTGAAAGCTCATTACTGCTTCCCAACATTTTCCCATACTTACCATTCTGCTCCTTGTTAAGTTTCTGATTAAAAAGAAAAAAAAAACAAAAAAACTTTTAGTTTCTTGCTTACAGCACCTGAAGAATAGCTTCAGGATATTTTTATGTCTGTAAAACATGTTTCTATCTCACAACTGCTCTATTAATCAGTTTTTAAACTCCCAGAAACTCCTTGCAATTGTGTTGTTTTGCAAATGGCACCCACTGTGGCAAAGATGATGCCTGCAAGCAGCAGTGTAGCCGCTGTCACAAGGGTTTTGGGTAAGTGCTTAGTAATTGTAGTTGCAACATCGGATAGCAGATACCACAATTCAGATCCTGGTTTTTGTTTTTTAAGTAATATGAGCACTATTCTGGGGAATCTTACCATTTTTTGTGCCAGAGGGTTTGTAATTTTTCACAATATTAAAAAAAAAAAAAAGGTTTGTGGCCTGTCTGGAATGGTCAAGGCTTCATCCTGTCCTGGTTTGAGGTAAAACAGGACCAATTTTGTTCAGTAACTTTACTTTTTAGCTAGGCCTCTTCTAACTGCTGAAATGAACAGCGCATTGTGCAGAAAACTGTTCGCTCTCAGAGTGGTGAGACCCAGGTTTATAGTTGATGCCAAGGAATGGGATGCAGAGAGGCTACTGCTTATACTTATTGCTATAACAACCAGGGGCAGCCAACTTTGTTATTTGCCCCATTGGAGGGTCAGAAGCGGAAAAGCGTAGAGGGGTCACACCTGCGGGGAGGAGCGGACAGGACAGGTGACCCAAAACTGACCAACAGGGTATTCCATCCCATCTGCCTCATGCTCAGTATAAAAGCTGAGGGATCAAAGGGTCAGCTCTCTCTTTCTTCAATGGCCGGCGTCCGAGGAGGACTCTGCGTTTGTCTGCCTTTGATCCCGATCCTGAATCCAGCTCTGGAATCCAGTTCCCATCCGTCACTGAGTCCAGTCTGGGACTTCCCCAGTGCCTGCTGGTGACGTGATTGTCATCCTGGGAGCTTGATACAGTTCTGTATATATTTCATTATTTTATTTTTTATTATTTTATAATTAATATTTTATTAAAGTAGTTTAGTTCCTTCTAAACTCTTAAGTCTGTCTTTTTTCTCTCTCTCTCCTGCCTCCCTTCGGAAGCGGAGCAGGAGAGAGAGAGCATCTGTCATTCCACCTGACTGGGCCAATCTGGCCCAAACCATGACAGATTTACTTACTATCAGTAAGTAGCTTATAACCCAAGATTTAGAACAGACTTTTCTGCAGTATAGCGATCAATTGTGTACTGCTCCTTCCTAATTTGGAGAGTGCCCTATGGAATCATTTTTACAACTGTGGATCTCTGATAACGGTAAGTCAAGGTATCTTGCTGGTTAAGACCAGCAGTCCAACAAACAAAGGTAACATTGCCCCACGTGCAGCCTCCTAGCTGGAGGACGGAGTAGTTCAACTCACCCTTGTTCTGAGGATCTGTGTGCTCCGGCTGGAGAGACTACAGCGTAACGCAGAAATCGGATGAACTCAGGAGACAAGAAGGCTGATGCAACTCTGAGCAGGGAGTTCATCATAACTTTAGAGAGGGTGGAGAATATTAGAAGAGCTCCAAGTGATAAAATCGTAAGAAGTTTAAGCCTTTTAACTGCTTGCAAATACTGGATTTCATGCCTTATACTTCTTGTTCATAGCCGAAGAGAGATGCCAGTAGTGGAAAACTGCTCATGACAAGCACGGATATAAAGGTCAGTCAGTCCAGTGAATAACAGCAGAGAACTGGACCAACAAATCTTAATAGAATTTTGTATTTCCCATTGCCTGTCTTTCTCACAAATTTATTGCAAGGTTTAGATGAAAAGGTTAAGAAGCTGTAGGACACCTTAAGGGGAAGGGGGCAGGAAAGCTACCCTAGCTACTGCTACTTAACTACATAATGGTGCTTTCAGGCTAAACTACATTAAAGTGCTACTTTTCAGTTTTCTTAGGGATCTTGCCATTGCGTTATAAACAGGAGCTTACCCGATGCCTTCACATACGATGTATTCTCCGAGTCAGTGCACAAACAAGATTTTCTTCAGATGCATAACCGCCGAGGGAACAACAGGTGGTAGGGCAGCGTCTTCTTGGAAACCAACATTCCATTCTCAGTTCCCGTTAACCTCCGCAGCAGGTTGTCAGTGCGGTGTCCGGCCACCTGCCTGCCCTGCCTTTGAGCACGCAAAGCACAAGGGACTACCAGCATGTATCCATATTAACACTCAGAGAGCGTTAAAGAATCTTGCTTGGCTCATACTCTTAATTGCCGTGTTTTGTTTGCAAACAGTTGAAAAGTATGGAATTCATAAGTTGTTTGTTTTCTAAAAAAGTCTTGATCTTTGTTTAAAAAAAAAACAAAACATCCTAAGATGTTTGTAACATAAGTACTGGTTTAGTCAAAATGACAGCAAAAATAATTACCATATCTGAGCTATTTGTGAGAATATTTTCATGACAAAATATTCTTTATCTGTAATTAGTAACGCCGTTATCTGTAATCAGTAAAAGAAGGAAAGAAAAAACAACTCTCATGCCTCTGAACACTTCTCTGCTGTGGTCTGGTGGTCAAACTCTCCCTTGCTGTTGCTTCAGAATCCTTGTTTTTCCTCCTCCAGCTTTTTATCAGTGCCTCTCCTTGTTCCAAGCCATACTAATTTTGACTGAAATTCAATCTGTTATCACAGCTGCTTTGATTTTGATTAATATAGTTTTGCAGTTCAATACCTTCTGAACCGTAGCTTCCCAAATGCCACTAGGCAAACATCAGGCTGTATCTTGCTTAATACAACCAATTAACACAATTTTTTCCTACCTGATTAACTTTCTGTGGTTGCCCAAGCAACACTGCTTGTTGCCCAAATAAGGTTTTACCCTTCAGATTTTTTTAATGTATCATTTGAAAACCACAGAAGTTGACTTCAGCGTTTCAAGTTTTTTTAGTACCTTGTATAATTTACATCTGCACCATATATTCTGGATCTTGAAGAAAGTTGCGTGCCTGTGTCAAACAGCTGCAGCAGTTTCTGTTTGGGCTTGCTATTTGTATGTTGCAAGTTATTTAAACACCAAGCCTTAATGCAAATGAACTCCTTACAATGCAACACACACACTCCATAGCTTGTTTGCAGTACTGAACACCATCTATAACACCAGGCTCCAGATGGTAAAGATGTTTAATAAGTTCACTGCAGCGTGGCTGAAGTTCACAGGTGTTAGAATATCAACACTTGTGAAGAGGCCTGAACAAAGCAGTTAAATTGATCCCAAAGGAACTAAGGACTTAAACGGAGCCAGCTAAATAAAGATTATAAAATCACCTTATTTAAAAAAAACAACCAAAAAAAAACCAAACAAAAACCAAACCAAAAACACAAAACACAACAAAACAACAAAAAGGAACCACAACAAAAAAAACCCCTAAGAAACTTAGGCAGCTTGTGCCTGTTGATAATTCCACTTTTTCCCCACACCAACATCCTATGGCAGTTGGTTAAAAGCCTCATGGAGCACCTCCAGTGCATACGTAACTGTTTCCAAATAGCTGCACTCACTGTACCGGCAATACGCAAGCTGTGGTTGAAGGGCTGGCTCTTTGATAGGTCCTGTTCAGTACCTTGCAAGTTAGTGTAATAAAAGACGTACAGACCTTCAGGGCTGCTTCTTTACAGTCATTACAGGTGCAATTATCTGAGCTCTGCACAGATGCAGGGGTATTCCCATGCTCATCTAGTAGAAGGACCTACACGACGGGAATGCAGAGGCAGGCATTCATCCCCTTCTTTCTGAAGAATAGTTTTCATCTGGGGAAAGCTTCAAGAAGGTACAGCTGATTTAAACAGCCATCTCCATCACATGGGTTTGCTCGGTGATCCCAATAGAACTCCCCAAGTTAAATATTCTGCCCCTTTAAAAAACACCATTCTACGTCGCAGCTGTCAGTTCAAAGTATTCTTCTTACCCACATCCATCCACTCTTCTAAAATAGCAGAGTTTACGTTCTAAGATAAGTATGTTTAAACTGCTAGGCCATTCTTTCTTGACCTATTCTCCAGTATGTGAGCGAAGCCCCAACTCAAACCAAACATGGTCATTAGACCATGCAGAGGTGTCAGCGCGTGGAAGGGAGAACTCAGTATCTCCTACAGCTTCATTCTAAGGTCAGATTCAGATTTCACATGTAAACCTGATACACCCTGCTGGCTTTCAGGCCTAAAGGCCAAACCAGGACCATGATCAGCTTCAACTTCTGACTTCTTAGAAGTCAGACTCTGATCAAGGAAAATGAATACTCAGTTCCAGATTCAGCAGTGCATAAGAAAAAAGAAGTAGTTCTTATAATTGGCCTATGTGCTTAAAGTTAAGAAGTACTCCAAGTATTTACCAGTTTGAGGCAAAAGTTTTCAACCAGGTTGGCAGATTCAGCTTCCCAAACTAACATACTGCAGGAGTTTACACTCTTGTAACAGTTACCAGATCTCTCTGTGCCCACTACTGTCCAGTTACAGGTGGTGCATTACATTCACAGAGAATCTGAGAATCCATCACAATGCAGAATGACATCAGAAGAATATTTACTACTAGGTCATTAGTAATTTTCTAAATGTGTAAAATCTGAATAAACAGTATTTGTAAGCATGAAACACCACTATGATGGGATCTATATGAAGGCAGGCTGCAAATGGTTTAGCCTTACACTTGCCTGTAGAAATTCAAGCTTCTTGTAAAACAAGGGCAAGATCATGAGCCAAAATAAATTTTTAAGCTCGGACTAACGTGATCTTTTCAGTTGTGTTACTTGGTTCAACTCTTGGTTGTAGCTTGCATACCTGTTACATGCAAGTTGCTTTTTCCTCGGGTAAGTTTCTTTTGATCCACAATCACAGGCACATCAGTTGTTCCCACACACTTTAAATCTATTCATAGCTCACTTTTTACACCACAAAACATGGCATTTTCATGAAATGTGGCATCTTTGTGCATTAATACTGTAAAAGCTTATTAATATGAGTAAAGGATTACTTTTGATTTCTAGCATGGTATTTAGTGTTAAGAAGCACTGGTGTTAACACAATTCAAACCTTTAAAAAAAACCCAAACACTGCAGATGTAATTAAGTAATCATGAAGCCTTTTCCATTCTCCTAATGCCAGCAGCAGTTAGTTCATGTGCTTTTTGTTCTACACATACCTAGGTTTGTGAACGACTCAAATACAATATTTAACTTGAGACTGCCTACATTTTAAGACATTATTTGAAGGTATTTGGACATACAATTATATGAAGCATTTGCACCACATACCCATTCTCCAAGGTTCAGTTTGGTCCTGCATTATATGCTTCTGCAAAGCAGACTTAAGACTGGGGAACACTTAAATTTCGTATTGTTTTGTGGAGAAGGAACAGTAACTGATTATTCATTCAAATATTAGTCCTCTATGACAGCTATTCACTATGATTCTGTCCTGGTTTGAGGTAAAACAGGACTAATTTTGTTCAGTAACTTTACTTTTTAGCTAGGCCTCTTCTAACTGCTGAAATGAACAGCACATTGTGCAGAAAACTGTTCGCTCTCAGAGTGGTAAGACCCAGGTTTATAGCTGATGCCAAGGAATGGTATGCAGACAGGCTCTTGCTTACATTTATTGCTGTACCAACCAAGGGCAGCCAACTTTGTTACTTGTCCCGTTGGAGGGCTGGAAGAAGAAGAGCGTAGAGGGGTCACACCTGCGGGGAGGAGTGGACAGGACAGGTGACCCAAAACTGACCAACAGGGTATTCCATCCCATCTGCCTCATGCTCAGTATGAAAACTGAGGGATCAAAGGGTCAGCCCTCTCTTTCTTCAATGGCTAGCGTCCGAGGAGGACTCTGCGTTTGTCTGCCTGTGATCCCGATCCTGAATCCAGCTCTGGAATCCAGTTCCCATCCGTCACTGAGTCCAGTCTGGGACTTCCCCAGTGCCTGCTGGTGATGTGACTGTCGTCCCAAGAGCTTGATGCGGTTTTGTATATATTTCATTATTTTATTTTTTATTATTTTATAATTAATATTTTATTAAAGTAGTTTAGTTCCTTCTAAACTCTTAAGTCTCTCTTTTTTCTCTCTCTCTCCTGCCCCCCTTCGGAAGTGGAGCAGGAGAGAGAGAGCATCTGTCGTTCCACCTGATTGGACCAATCTGGCCCAAACCATGACAGAGTCTCACCTCACAAACTTTCAAAAACTCCGAAAGTTTATATTGCATCCTTTAGGCGATCGGTCATATTCACTGAGTAGTTAGACTGAACTGCTCTTCTTTACCAAAAGGCACAAGTTTTCAAGCAAAGATCAATACTGAATCTTATGCCTACACATTGAATAGATCTCTTCAGGACTGCTGCTCTTCCTTTCCTCATAATTTGTACTACTGGCATGACAATACCACCAAAAAAAAAAAAAAAAGATCTATTTAGCAGACTAAATATTTAAAAGTATAGCCTGTATATATGTCATGTCTATTAATTCATAAGCTATAACTTAGAAATTCTAGAATTAAAATTACTTTTAAACAAGCTGATGTGACCAGGCATTTCCAAAAGATCAAAACTGAACACATAGCTTAGTAATGCAACAAGTACCATTACAAACATTAAACACGTGAGTTACTCATCACAAAACTAGTGTCTCAGACTAAGCTTATAAAACATACAAATACCAGACTGCCTGCTATCAGAGCAATGTTTTAATTCCTTTGTATTTCAGAGCACTGTATTCATCCTTAAATCAGTCAAGAAGGCTCATCTACCTAGAAAGCTTTAGTTTTAGCATCTCTGCTGCCCTTGGAAGCAGAACGGAAATTATACAACAGAAGTAGACCAGAAAAGATAGACCAGGCTGCTATATCACTTGCAGTCTCCCCAGCTGAAACTACTACAACAGTATTGGGAAAAGAAGGCAGAACTAGTCACTTCTGAGCTTTGCTTACACCACCAGGAAGGTTTTGAAAAAAAAGCCAAAGATCCACAGTTGACACGGAAGAGTAAGATTTTCTTCTGAAGATAAAACCCTTGTCTCCATATCAGTCTCAAGTTCTCAGCTACATTAAGGTGTACCACAAGCTTTTCCACAGCAATAACACTTAACAAAAGAAAAAGTTTTTTTAAAAAATATTTTATTAGAAAAAAGTTCAACCAAAGTTATTCAATAAACAACTGTACAAAACATATTTCTTCGGTCAATTTGGGAAAGTTACCTTAATTTCTTTAGCTACTCACATACGTGAAAGGAATTTTTCTTAAATAAAGAATTCATGTACACAACAAATTAAGCTGCTGTTGCTTGGCAATTACTTTGTAGTCACCTTCTCAAGGGATGTTTGAGACTGCACACGTGACTTACAGAAGAATTCAAAACTGATCAGAAGAGTGCAGGTGGAAGACCATTGCCAAAAAGTAAGCGCCAAGAACTTGGTATTTTCCATTTTGAAGAGGTATCTGTGGAATTGTTGCTCTGCAACAAAAACAGAATAATTCTTGAAATTTTAAATAATAATGATAGTTATTCCTCTGGCACATGTATTAAGGTAACGGGCAGCATTTCAAGTGTCAATATCATTGTGGGCTGCTTTAGAGAAGAGTACTGGAAGATCAAACTTGATCAAACCTTTACGCAATTTTCCCCCACACCTGTCAAACAAAGCGGCTGGGGCTTAAGTTTAGCTTTTCAGGTGGGGAAATTCCCAGTGAGATTTCAACCAAAACATATCTTTAATTTGGCATAACCTTGATGACCAAGGGCCAAAATGAACCCAACCCATACATTTTTAACTTTTCTAGAATTCAGCTAAGTAACATTTTTTGTGTTCTGGATTGAAGAAAAATGAAAATAGTGGACATAAAATGTGAAAGTAAGAACTCTAGATCAAACAGCACTTACTTCACTTTTGATTAGCTGGAGCCATTCATTAAGATAGTTAACAAGAGCAAACGCATCAGGGATGTTGTCCCCTTCTGAGCAGAATTTCAGAAGAACTGCCATTTGGATTCCTTTTGAACAACTGCAACAAAAATAAGTAGGCATTTCTGTTCCTTTTCTAAATCCAGAACTATTATATTTCTGTATTAAAAGCAACAACAACTTGCACATGGCTTGTTAAAAAAAAAAACAACAAACAAAACCAAACAAAAAGTAAAAATATAGGCGCATATATAGAGACTCCCCCCCTGCCTCCAGACTTCCTTGATGGCATTTTCACACTTCATGTTCTTTTTCATAGTCTCGAATTTGTTCTTTGCTTTGTGAGGCAGGAATCCTAAATCCTGGAAGAGTTACTCAGGGCCTTTTTTACATGCTTAGTTTGCATTTTTGTGCTGGTGGGGCACTTATACAGATCCTTTGGTACAATCACTCCTTATCTTTCTGTGTATTTCAAACAGCAGTTTTGCAGGCTGCATATCACTACTTTACTCACAATATTCCTCTTTTTTTGTTTAGATATTAAGATTAGTGTCCTGGTTTGAAGTAAAACGGAACCAATTTTCTGTTCTCTGTGTTCTATTCCTGCAAAACCCTTTTCTACAAAGAGAAGGACGTTTCCTATAACATAGTGGTTTAAAACATAATTTTACCCATGTAATAAAAACAGGACTTCTGATATCTTTCTGTGCTTATCTTTACACAACTCACCTTTCAGTAAACAATAGTTTTGTGATGCCACCTCCAGGAATATGTAGAATTTTTTCTGTATCATTTATTCCAGGGTAAGCTGCTACTTTTTCCATTTCTTTCCAGTTTAGCTCCTGCATAAGGCCTCCAACTGCTTTCTCAAGATCAGGTGTAAGTAGGTAGCGTAGTGGTGTCCTAGGAACAAATCAAGAATACATTCAGTCTGACAATAAAAGACACTACTGATGTTGTTACTTATGACAGAAAGAAGCTGCAAGCATGTGCAATGAGGAACTGCACTGACATTCCCTTCCTCCTCAAATCAGAGTTAAAAAGTAGTCTGTGGCTTCAAAACAGTATAAACTCAACTTTCTGCCACAAATAGAACCAAGGTACCCTCTTCTTAGAGGCTCAAATAACTGGCAAGTACCAGATACATAAGGACATAAATAGAAATAAATAGTTGTTAAAGTGATTTACAAATAAAATATGCTTTTTCTTCCTTCAGATAGGAGGTGATTAAATTAAAGTTAGGGTAAACTCGGACTTCACTGTGATACAGTATTTTTAATAAGCTCACACTACAGATATCTGCAGACTTCAGTCAAGTCTAAGTATTTTCTGAATGTACTACCCTCACGCTTCAGCAACTCTGCTATCAGAGTTATTCTGTGGTGCTGGGGAGGGGGAAGTAAATCACCACAACTTACGACCCACACCACATCAAATAACCATCAGTCCCTCTCATTTCATTCCATGTTAGCTGGCCATTTTGCAACTGTATGGAAATATCACTGGTAACTACATCTGGGACGTGCACAAACCTAAATCTTCTTAAAGGCCCTACACATTTATACAGCCCGAGGATAACAATTGGTCTTTTGCAAAAATACTGATTTTAGTCGTTTTTGTTAAACCACCAATTATGATGTTCTCAATCAGGGAGTAATGCTTGTTTTTTAAAGGTGTAGGATCTAATAAAAATACATATAGTCTGAACCTTGCAGTTGCCTCCCAACAAATAAGAATCGGTAACTTCCTATAAAAAAAAAAAAAAAGACAACTTATTATATTAAAGAAAACCTTCAAAATGCAGAATAATGAAGAAGAGGTAAGAAAGTAACCAATATTCTAATTAACAGTTAAAAATCTAGTCTGTGACCTGTACGTTAGCAGCTAATCCCTGACACTGCTTGCAGCCACAAGAAATTAAGAAGTTCATACTGAGGCTCTGTTGCCTGACAGAGCAGGATAAGCGCAATTTACTTACAGTTTATTATTTGCTCAGTACTTTCGACAGTAGTAACTAACAAAGTTCAGAGACTGATCCTGTATAACGTAACACTTAATATATTATTAAAAAAATTTATGACCTATGTACACAGCAAAGTAAAAGAACCCTGCCAAAAGTAGTCAGTAGAGGGAAATATGTCAGTTTGTCAAAAAGAATAGAAACACTAATTTGGTCTTTTAATGACACAAACATACCCAAGAAGTTGCTCATCATCGCGCTGGTATGCATGGCTGCTAGACAGAAGAATGACTCTGGCACATTTGCTGCTTTTCACCCAAGAAAGGAGTGTTTGACAGAACGGCCTGTACTTGTTCTTTATGCAAAGACAGAGGAAAAAAAAGTGAAAAATTGTGTCCTTTAAAAAAAGCCAAAAGCCAACAATACTAGGTGTTACATAGAATGTTTACCAGTGATGTACATTTTTCTTCGTATCCATTTAGTCTTCAGCTTCAGATATATTTTTAAAAAGCAGAGGACTGCTCTGGTTGTTTACTTGATCAAAAGTACACGTATAATGATAAAAATTATCATTAATACCATGTTAACAACAGTAGTACCACCTGTTTTGTGTGCCATTAATACCAATGGAAAAAGCTTTACAGTAAGATGGGATGGTAGGATCACACAGTATTTTTTCCACGCTTTGAGCCAATTAAAAAATGCAGCACAATTTTTTTATGCATGGTATTCTGCTTATTTTAAATTACAACCCCTGTCCAGTTAATAAGTAATTCCAAATTCTTAATTTTTTACATAATGACTGCAGTTTAAATGAATATAGAATCCTATAAAATAATTAAATTGGAGTGACATCAAAAATTAAGCTATTACAATAAAAGCACACAAAGACAGTAAGTGTAAGGAAAAAAAAAAGAAATAGACAAAACTCAGACTGTTTTGCGTTTTCAAGACTGTTAATAACTAAGGACGTATTTACACTAAAATCTACCAACATAGGTGGGTTGTTCTGAGGCTTTGAAAAACAAAACCTCAACCCTCAAGGGATACAAAAGTCAGTTTCTATTAGCTAAAATTATATCAACTGCAGAAGGTGTTATAGCACAAAGCAGAAAATATTTTGTTCTTTTTCAGTCTTTTTTTTTTTAAACAAAATATTTTATAATGTGGCATAGTTGTTCTAGTTCTGCTTATTTAGCCTTAAAATTTACCTAGGCCACTTAAACTATTTGCCAGCAGAACTATTCAAGCTGAATAGTGAAGCGAGAACAATTAATTAACATACATACCTTTATAAAAGGTGATCTGATCTGCAGAACTACAAGTTTCTTTGAAGGCAATGAATACACTACAAAAAGAAATAATTAAGTTTTGTAAGAAGAAAGCAAGAAAGAGATCTGGGTTTAGAAGTATCCAGATTTATCCAATTTACAAACCTCAGGATAGTAAACCTTTCAGCTATCAATTCATACGGGAAAGCTTGACAATATCCACAGTGTTAAAAGTACATACTTTTGTGCATGGTTTTCATTTGACTTGATTTCACTTGTCATAAATTCAAAGGACTGAATGAAGAAAAATATATTTGCCTCCTGTAATGATTCAGATCATCTCTTTATGCAGCTTTGCAAAGACTGACAGATTATTCTGAGATTTCCATGATTGAAGAGGGAGGAAAAGATGAAATGCAATGATCAATATGGTGAAAAGACCTAAGAATTTGAAGGGGGAAGAGGGAGAAACACCACATAAGGAAAAAGGCAAACATAGGTGGGAAGAAGAGAGGATAAATATCCTTCTACACCAGAAATTCATCTTGCATTCCAGCAGTTTACTTAAGTATGTGCATATTTCATGTTGCTTTGGATTAAAACCACAAAGAGTTTTGGCTGCACTGTAATATGGTTGAAATGCAACATTTCTTATTGGTTCTATATATCAAATTGGTTATCTAAAATAACAAGAGTAACGGTTTCCTCTGTGAAGTGTAATACATTCTTATCTGTAAGTTACTGAAGTTGTTATTACTGACCTTAGTTTAAACATTGCTCACATAAGCATAATGTAACAACAACAAAAAAAGTAGATGTAACATTCTTGCACCTTATTCAGCTCGCAAATGCCTTCAGCATTCCATACCCACCTTCAGCATTTATACTCAGTTCCGTTGCGTTTTCTTCTGCTGTTGCATACGGATTATTTCCAACCATTGGCACCAGGCAATCAGTGTAGAAGTAACCAACTTTAGTCATGTCGAGCGTGGAAATCACTAGATCTGTTGCCAGTTGACCAACATTTCCCACTGACACTGCTGGCTGAAGTAACAGAAGTTACTGATTTACAGTGTGTTTTATGGACAATACAATATGCTCTTCAAATAGTGAAAGTTTAAATTACTTCAGTTATGGTCAAACATGACTTCCAAAAGTGGCTGCTCATTCTCTGACAAAGCTGACTATTTCTTAACAGATTACTAGTGTGGACTTCGGTTCCTGCCCCACAAAAAAATCCTGGCCACTTCTTTGGATAATCCTGTCTCATTGTAAACTTAAACAAAGGCTTGGAAACTTGTCTCCTCCCTCTCTTCTTTTGGATACAGAATAGATAAAAGTCACTAAACGACTAAAGCCAAGATTGGCAGGCCTCAAGTGACACCTAACGGTAATGTTGATATTACATATTAAACCTGTAAATCTGAGCTTGACTCATATACAAAAGTAGATTGTTTTTCATCTTTTAAGGGTGAAAATGCTAAGGGTCATTTTGGATTCATTTCATAGGAATTGCCACGGGTTATCACCAATCGAGGCAGATACTGACCTAATTTGATGGCACAGAAAGAGAAATTCAAGAGTTTGTGTCCTTCAACAGAAACCGATACTACAAGACAACAGTAAAACTTCCGGTTGCTTCTCTCTAATTTATAAGTCCGTGTCTACGAATTTCTGCTGCCCCAGTTGCGGAAACACACCGAATTTGATGCTGAGAAGCTCACGGTGAAAGAGGATGTAACAGCACCTACAGAGTGTCATTACAAACTGACTGGTACTTGATCGCCTGTTACTCCCAGACAAACAAAACAGCAGTGATCTATTTCCTGTGGCTAGTCAGCTGATCTGCAATGGCTTCCGTGCAGCCTGCAGAGTCATCCCGGGCTGTGCAGCCTTCGATTAAAGGTGATAAGGTTACTTTTAATACAGTAAGGGGACCCACTAATAGGAAAAATAATGGTTTGCTACTTCGCAGCCTGCACTGGAAGTCTTACCCCACAATAACCAATGTAACCCTCAGGTAGGTTATCTTAAATTGATTTCACACCACGCATGAAGATGATTAAAACACTTCCTAAACCAATCCTAAGCGGAGTTTAAATATAGCACAAACGAGGAAATTTTCATTAAAAACACGTATATAGCGCATCTAAATGAAAAAATAACCCTTTATTCCAGTGCCAACCCACAGATACTGCAAATTTTGGAAGACGACATAAAGCGTTTTAATCTTAGGGCGAAAGCACATAGCTATAGCCCAGCATATAACGCTTAGCTTGACAAGAGCAGAAAACGGGGGGCTGAGACGGAAGCGGAAGAGAGCGCCTTAAGCTCTGCTGGAAACAGCTCTGGGAGCGACACCTGCAACTTCCCCTCTTTTACTCGGCAAAACACCCGATATACGCATAAGCACAGCGACCGCCTGCCCAGCGCCTCTCCGCTTTCCAGCGGACAAGAAGCCAGGGACGACCCCCAGGGAAAGGAGAGGGAGAGACCAAAGCGCCCCAGCCCTCCTGCCCCATAGGAGCTAGGGAGACAAGCCCTTGCCCCGCACCTCACAGAGCGGAGAGAAGCCCTCAGCGCCCGGGCTCCGAGAAGCGGCACGCCCCTCTCGCCCGCTCCGGGGTGCCCCGTCGGGGCAGGCGCCCCCTCAAGCCCGCCGAGGTGGAAGCAGGAGCGCGACCTACCATCAGCAGAGTGAAGCCTTTAAAGTCGGAGCTGGCGGAGCCCCCGCCGCGCTCGCAAGGAACAAACATGCCGGCCGGGGAGGAGGGGGGAGAAGGCAACGCTGTCGCCTCTCTCCTCAGCGGGGCGGGGAGTAACGGGCGGTAACCGCCCGCCTCGCGCTGCGCCCGGCAGTTGGCGCCGTCGCCCGCGCCCGCTGGAACGGCGGTTGGGGGCGGGGCACCGCCCTTCCAGCCCCCTCCCCCCCGCTCCTCCCGCGGCGGGAAGCGCAGCGGTTACCTCTCTTGCGCTGCCGCCATGTCGCTGCCGCCGGAGAAAGCCTCCGAGCTGAAGCAGATCATCCACCAGCAGCTGGTCAAGGTAGGGCCGCCTCCGCGGTAGAGTGACTTCTCCTGCCAGAGGAAGCCCCGGGGGAGGGGAGGGGGGCCGGGCTTGGCTGCTTCCCGTCTCGGCGGTGCGGACCCCCGGCCCTCGGTGACAGCAGTACCCGCCGAGGTGGTGCGCGCTCCCTCGTCCTGCTTTGTTTTTCTTACTTCAGCCGCTTCAGGTGGTTTCCAGGCGCTGTTTTGCCGCACGGCGTTTGCGCCCCCTCCCGGGCGGGCCAGCGGCGGTTCGCGCTCTGTAACCGCTACCCCGGTTTGCGGCCTTTTCCCCGCCGTCTCCTGCCGCCTCCACTCCTCGCCCTCATCTCCTCATTCCTGGGCTACGGAGAGATGGAGCTGAGGCCCCTGCCGTCCTGGCCGTTCCCTTCCTCCCCCCCCGCCCCCGGTTGATGCTGTCTCGCTTTGTGTCAGGGCAGGGAGAGGACACCAGCGGTGTCAGCCGAGGCGGGGGCGAGGCCCGAGGCTCTGATAAGGTTCTGAGCATCCTGAGACTCAGGCTTTTTTTTGTTGTTGTCGTTGTTTTTTTCTTTTGCTTGCTGCTGTTTGAGGGAGGTTTTTGGACTGACGGGGAAATAAACACAAATGTCATATCGCAAAGTATTTCAAGTCCCAGGGGCTGTGGCCTTAACATCCTTCCTGTGTGAGAAACAGCTTTACAAATCTATGCAGTTTCATGGCTGAGATGAAGAACAGAAATCCTTTGATTTCCCTTTGAGCATAAGGGAAGCTTGCAATGGAGATTTCCTACTTTTGTGCCTTACCTGCAAGTATATAAAGGTGTACTTTTTCCCTTAAAAAAATAAGAAACTATTCTGCTAAGCTTAAATTTTGAGGGAGACAAGAAATTTAAACTGACCATTTTATAATTGATGGATTTGCAGACTTTTTGTAAGGAGGGAAGTTCAAGGCAGGGGATGCTGTCAAGAGCAGTGAAAATGCTCAGGTTTGATATGCTTGTGATTTTTTTAACTGGTAGAGCTGCTTTGGTGAGATAGTGACTCATTCGATTAGCTCTGAAAGGATTAGTATTTTGGTGTAGTTATTTCTGTGTTTCTAGGAGAATACCTGTAGTCTTATAAAGTGACTGTTTAGTCATAGCTGCTACCATTTAAAGAGCTTGTATTTGTAGCATATAGTGACTTTTCTTTCAGATGGATGTCCATGGCAGGATAAGAGAAGTTCTTGCTGAGACTATACGTGAAGAGTTAGCACCTGAGCATCAGCAGTTATCCACAGAAGATCTGATAAAAGCCTTAAGACAACGAGGAATCATTGATGATGTTATGAAGGAACTTAAATTTGTAACTGTAAGTAGCTTTTGAAAAGTGAAAATATTTTTGCTTATTCCTCTTACTGACTTGGTGTTTTGACAAAGTGAAAACTCGCTAGTTCTAAAGGTTTGTAATGGCTTTAGTGATTTGTGACATATTAGGGGCAGAACAGCTTAATGCACATGCTAAAAGTGATTTAATGATAATAATACATTGAAAGTATTTGTCCAGTTTCATTACATCTCAAGTACTAGAAGGGAGCGTACCTGAAATGGAGGATTCTGTAATTTTTTTAAAGACTGTGGTAAGAGCACTGTTTCATCCCTTGACACCTTAAAAAGTCTTAATTGTAATTCCAGGACGTGAATGAAAAGGAGAGGACTTCAGCTCCAAAACCATCAACACATTTTGTTGACAGAGAGCCACCAGTTTTGAAAAAAAGTATGTTGCTTTTTTATTTTAATATTTGGGTCATAGTTTTGAGAGAAATTTGACATCTGTGGTTATTGAACTCTGATTTAGTAATCCAGTATGAACTGGAATCATTTATAGCCTCCAAAATGTGGAGAGAGAGATGTTTTTCCTGCTTATCTAGAGGAAGCAAATTCATGTAAGCAGCAGCAATTAGTGTTGCATAAAATTTGACTGTTTTTTTAGAATTTTATTTATTCTACATTAAGATTTCTTCCATATATTTTACAATCACTTTCTCCTAAGTACTTGTTTAAAAAAAGTGTCTTTTCTAGTCTTGTCTTAGTTGACTGATATTTAACATGCTTCCTAAGATCTGTTTGTAGTCTCTTCATTTTTATTGCTACGCTTTACAGCTAACATTGACCCAACACGGAGGTATCTTTACCTTCAGGTTTTGGGTGGAAAAGCTTTTCTGGAACATCTTCAGGAACCGGAGCCTCTGCCTGGCCAAATATGTTCTACCTTCACTCTGTGTTTACATTTTCGAAATCAGCGCTTCCGTTCTAAACCTGTCCCCTGTGCCTGTGAGCCAGATTTTCATGATGGTTTTTTGCTTGAAGTACACAAGGATAGCCTAGGTAAGGAATATTGTGCATTTAAAGCTGATGCTATTGTGAGGGTTTTTTTATTGTGAAATATGTTTGATATTATTTAGTGGCTTTCTTTCCTATTATCATGTTTTCCTAAGGAAACTGATTACTGTATTAGGTTATGCCACTTGTAGATCTTTCTCTACTCTTTCCTCTTCTTTTCCACTCTAAAATAACTTTTGAATTTGATCAACTGTATCCATAACTGACAGATGATAGTCTCAGAGATGGTAAGAGATACTAAGGTGGCTGTGATTTTCATGAACTTTGTGCTGGTAAGTGAAGAAGGGAAATGTAAATTTGTTGTCATATGGAAGGAGAAACTTCAGTATGAGTTCAGTTTGCCTACCAGTTGGCAAACACCTTCAGAAGAGTCTGTCATCCACAGCCTGTATTACCCTTCTTCCATTGATAGCCAGGGAACATGATAGGAGCTAAGCATGTTACGAAAAGGCTTCTGGATATTGTCTGAATCCTGTAGAAATCCAGGGTAGCTTATGGAATATCAGGGGACAGAGAGAAAGCGGGAGTTACTGCAGTTGGACTTGAGAAGGGAGTGAATATACCACAAATTCAAAGAAAGCCAGACTCCGTTAGTTCTGCTGCTCATGGAGTGGTTTATATCATAGGGTCAAGCTTAACTACACAGAAAGTTGTTTCCTGAGTACTAATGTATAGTAAGTTGACCTGACACATTCTGACTTATTAAAAGAATAGTTTTCAATTGCTTTTACTTAATGATGCTTTAATATTCTTTATTTTCTTAAATGCTAATTCAGTTTTCTTTTTTGTGCAGTTGAACAAGTTACATTGGAGTACTCAACTATAGGAATCTTTTTATCTCCTCTGTAAATTAACTGTAATCTTTCTGTAGCTCTGTCCTAAACTGAGTTTGATTTTAAGATAGGATCATTGCTTACACTTCTGGACGCAAGTGTTTTCTTAAAATGCAATGTATGCAGTGAATGTAAATGCATACATTTTTTTATTTTTGAGGAGGACTTGGGATGATAATATTCTTGCTGTCTTATCTTGGTTTAATAATGGCAGGTGATGGAAGTAAAATGGTGGATGCAACCACTATGTTATCTATATGTGATCCAGTGCATATGGTTCTGATCAAAACAGACACATTTGGTGAGACAACACTGGTAGCATCCTATTTCTTGGAGTGGCGATCTGTGTTGGCTGCAGAGAATGGCATAACAAATGTAGCTGTTGAACTCCTGGGTGTAGGTAAGGATAAATAATAAGGCTGTAATGGTGACTTAAAATATTGGGTACTGAGCTTGCTTCTAAGTTTAAAGCAGTATTTATGATGTAGTTTAATTTTACTTCAACTCATATATTACTATAAAGTATCCTTAGAAAATATGTAGGAGGCTAATGATCAGATTTTTCTGTTACCAAAATACTACAAATGTATATTCCAGATCCTGTGTAATAGTGGTCCCTGTGTCTGGGAACTCTCACTACTGATTTTCTGCAAAATCTGGATAAGTTATCAAAAACAAACCAAACAAAAATCAACCAGTTAATCTCCTGGAATACATCAGACTAATTTTACTTTTCAGTGCACGTAGCTTGTGTCCCTTTCATAGCAAACTAGCAACTGCTGGAGAAAGTGATCTCTGCTGTGCTGCCATTTATTCCAGTAGCTGGAAGCATGTTTTCTGACAGGAGAGCTGAACAGCTTTGTCGAGGCACTTAGCAGTTAGTATACATGAGTATTTTTGTGTATCACTTGTCCCCACTCCCCTGTTTAAGAGTTCCAACATAAGTTTTTAGGATATTACGATTTAGTGGATAAAGATTAGATCTAAGACTCGATCTATTGTGAGTTCCTATGGTAGCTATCCCAGAGTTTGGTCAACTAGTAGCTGATAAATTGTTTGAATATTCTTTATTGCAGTTTCTGCTACCTGTTAGGTAGGTGAGCAGTTCTTGATAGTTTCAAAAGAAATTAAATTATACCTTCAAAATATTTTGAAGATTGGTTATACTATGTAAGTTATTCCTGATTGTTTACCACTACTGGCTTTTTTTTTTTTTTTCCCCTGCAAGTGTTTTCTCCGGTGAACACAAATCTAGTAAGCTTATTTGCTAATATGTTTGTCAGCTTCATTTCCTTCTGAAAATGCTGACTATTGCCAAAACTTCAGTAAGCAATATGGGTTTGGGTAGTCTCTCAAATGGAGAGCTTTTTATTTATAATGACTTGGAAATGCATAACAATTAAGTTGAGTTTAATACTCAAATGGGTGATGGGAGGAGTTAAATCTAATTGTCATTAGCTTTTTTCCAAGTAATAAAGTATCAATCTGGTAAATCCAGTCCAATGCTTTTTATCCTCTTCTGAAGTCTTGTCATTTTACAAAACACATCAAGAACATCAAAGCATGCTGCCATCTCCGATAAATAGACAAACTACTATATGAGGCTTCTGTTGCTTGCATTGCTTATAATCACATCTGTCTGTTGTTTTGTAATGCTTCTTGCTTCTTGTTCTTTATCTAATTCTAAATTTTCAGCATTATGCAGCAACATTAGTTTTGTGGAGTTTTGTTGTTCATTTGTTTATTGGGTTTGGTTTTATTAAGTTGATTACTCTGTTTGTATGGCACTCTGGGTCCATCGTAATAAACTGTGTCTTGGGAAAGATGAACTTGTCTTATTTCCAGCTACTTACATTTGAGCTACCTGTGTAGTCAGTAGGGATAGGCGCTTTTACAGTGTGTGACTCTCCTGCTCTGTTTTAGATGCCTATTCCAGATGTTTCTAGAATGCTGTTGATCTCATACATCCCTGTACTGGCTGCAAAGAGGGCCTTGGATAATTATCTCATATCTAGGTGTCTGCTTTTTCAGCCAGATTATGCTTTTGTACAGCCTCATTTGAGTTTGAAATTTAAATAAAGATGCTTACTTTGCGTATATTTAAAGAAGTTTAGGTATTTTTTGTGATTATATAGCTAAAATATTGATTTTAAATATTTGCTTCTGCCTGGCTGAAATATCCTAAGTAAAATGAATTTGAGAGAACTGATCAAAATCTGTTTTGGTTCAAAGGTACAGAATCAAAGGTTTCTGTTGGCGTTTTAAACATCAGACTGGAAATGTATCCACAGCTTAGTAAGACGCTGTCTCCAGAAATAACTAGTACTCAAGTAAGTCATTTCGGGGAGGGCTGACTTACTCTTTTATTGAGGAGAGGAAGTTCAGTATAGAATTACTTATGTAGTTGTTGAGGGCTGTGGGTTTTTTAATTGAATGTTCAATACTTTTTTTTTTCCATTAAATTTAATTATCTTTTTAATATTACTTTAGTAGTTTTTCTGCTTACTTGTATCAAAACTTTAAGAAGAAAAATAAGAAAGGTGCAATATACCTAATTTTCTTCAGGTAGTATGTTTTCTTGCTCTCTCTCATTTGAAATAGTAATTTCAAGTGAGCTATTCTGCCTGGAAAGCCAGTAAATGTTGGCCTGAAGGTGCATGCAGATATTCTGCACATCAAAAGCTGAGCAATCCTTCTGTATAGAAGTGCATCACTCAAGATGAACATTACTTCAGTCGAACTTGATATATGAGTGTACAAATAAGAAACGTAGCTTCAGGTTTTTGTTCATTGGGTTTTCATTTAAAAATACTATTCTTCAGCATTTGCTTGGTGCACTTTAAATACTTAGCTTTATTTTACATAGGCCCAATTTGGTATTAATGTATGTACTGATTACGGGTGTTTTTCCTGTTTGGAATTAATGCGTGTGTGATTGGTTATGTTTTTCTTATCTGCAGTTTGCTTTGGAGCATCAGAAAACAGCAGAAAAAGAACGGTTATTTCTTGTATATGCTAAACAGTGGTGGAGAGAGTACCTACAGATTAGGCCTACGCACAATGTAAGGCTAGTGAAGATTTTTGCACAGGTTTGTAAATTTTACAAGTAGACCAATCCTTTCTTTCAGTTATCTCTTTATTTTTAGATATATTTTGACGTTTATGTATAGGTTTATGATGTGGTTACATTCAGGTCAGGACTACATGTGGTGTATCATGCAAAACATCAAATTTGTAAGGATTGAACTTCTATATATATATTGAAGCTCAACATCATGATGCAGAAAGGTTACTCCGCTTCTGATGCATGAGATGATTAAAAAGCCTGTTTAGTCTTTTCCTTGAATACTCGCAAGTGGCAAAGACTTACGTGATCTGTGCAAACTATTTCAAACAAGTTCTATACTGGATAAAACAGTTTATATATACTTACTTAGATCTATTGGAACAAATCTGCACAATATTTGAGCTCTGTGTGGTCTGTCTGGTTCATGTCACATGCTGGCTACAAACATAATTGTTGTAGGCTAATAAATTACTGTGCATTAGTTGCTCCTTGGTAACTGTCCCTCAGTAAAAGGAATGGTATGATTCTTTGCTTTTTTAGTGCTAGGAATCTATCTTGCATGGTAGCAATTTTCCTAGCACAGATAATGAGCAGTAGCTTATTATCTCAAAGTACTTTCCTGAGGCGATCCCTGCCTACTCTTTCTTTGCAGTAAAGTAACAGCTTCCATTCTGGCTGTACACTGAGTGTTCAGTAGTGATGTGAACTTCCAAATCAGGGTGTGGTGGGTTGATCTGAGCCAGCAGCTGAGCCCCTTCCCAATCACTCTCTCACTTCGCCTCAGCAGAATGGGGGAGAGAATGGGAAGGGCAAAAGTGAGGAAAAAATCATGGGTTGAGATGGAAACAGTTTAATAGGTGAAGGAAAGAAAAGAAGAGGGGGAAAAAGCGATGCAAAGACAATCAGTTGCTATCTCCTGCCAGCAGGCTGATGCCCACTGAGTCCCCAAGCAGGGGCTAGTTTAGAAAAAGTCTGTTCTCCACACCCACCAGTTTCATTGCTGAACATGATGGTATATGGCATGGAATATGCCTTTGGTCAGTTCAGGTCAGCTGTCCTGGCTGTGTCCCCTCCCAGCCTCTTGTCCACCCCAAACTTACTCTGTGTTGGGGCACAATAAGAAGCAGAGAAGGCCTCGACAATGTGGAGACACTGCTCAGCAATAGCTAGAACATTGCTGTGTTATCAACACTGTTTTGGTCACAAATCTAAACCAAAGCACCATAGGGGCTACTATGAAGAAAATTAACTCCATCCCAGTGAGACCCAATACAAAAGCTTAAGGTTTTCAGGGCAGGATTTAGTGATAAACAAAACATATAATTAAATAGGGAATTCTAGAACTGGGAGTTTGGTTGGCGACATGAGGTAAAAATGAGACTTACACTATTTTGAGAATAAGGCAATGTGTGAATTAATAGTATTCCACTTTCTGCACCCACAGAGCTACAGTAGGGTTGGGAAGAAGGTTGGAGGGAAGAGTTTATGGATAGGATTAGAGGACTAAAAGTTCTTTGTTACAGAACAGTATAGAAATTGGCAGCCCTCAGAACATTATAGAAACTGGACCCCCTGCTAGTTCAGTACCTATAGAGAGCTTATCTTGATTCTCCCGCTGGCCATAGCAAATGTTAGTAAAATTGCCCTTGATGGCCTTTCTCATTTCTGGGAACAGAAGTGAGATTATCAGAATTGTTTGATAATTTAGTTATCAGCTAGTTTCTTAGGCGTAATGCAGAAGCACGTGTTACATTTATAAAATAAATAATGAATCCTTGTGATTTTTTTTTTGCTTGATTTCTAGCTGTGAAATAATTTCCAACATGATTCCAGTCAGCTTCAAATAAATGCTGCTTTTCTTACACCAACTTGTTGGAAAAGCATGACAAAACCTTAATGAGGGCAATATGTGGCTACAGTAAAAAATATGAGACCATGGTTTCCTGAAGCTGCAGACTTTTAAAAGCTTTGATCACTTTTTAAATCTACAAACATAAAAGTATCAGTTTAGTCCAGTGAGGAAAAATAAGAGTTTTATACTGCTTGAAATAGTTCTAATAGTTGATAATCGTAATATTTTCCTGCAGCACGTAATAAAACAGAGCTTTTTCTAGTCATCTTTTTTCATTTTTCCAAGAAATTAGAAATTCTTAGTATTACTACTTTCTAGATTTTTATATATTTAGTGACATCATTGTGGACAAGTTTTAGGTTTTTTTGCTGTTACGACAAGAGGTAGAGTGTATTCAAATTCAGAAGGAAATAGACACCTTTTAAACTCTAAAATCAGCTGCTGAGTGCTTAATGCTTTGGGGAGGATGTTTTGAGGGTTGTGAGTTTTGGTGGGTGTGTGGTTTTGGGGGTTTTTTGTTTGATTGATTTGGAGCTTTTTTGGTTGGATGTGGGGTGTTTGGTGGCTGATGGGTTTTTTTTGTTTGATGATAATATGGAAATTGACAATGGATGGAGCATGAACAGTTCCTCACCCACTTAAGGAAATTAAGTTCAACCTGTACTGCTCCGGGTGTTTGAATTTTTAGTCTAGAATGGCCTACTGGTGACAGAGCCAGTGGAAAAATCTAACTGTAAAGTCCCTCTAAACGAATTGCCTTAATGGTCTTGTGGTTTAATTCTAGAAAGATTTTTGTGTCTTAATATTTTTCAGTGATTTTTTTTTTTCAGGGAGAGTAAATTCTGTAGCAAAAAAGACAGTTTAGGTTAAGATGAATCTTTTGTAACATTTGAGTGTCTGGCAAATAACTGTATTTTATATGTTCAGGATGAAAATGGAGTAAACCGTCCGGTATGTTCATATATCAGACCACTTCGAGCAGGTCGGTTACTAGACACTCCGAGACAAGCGGCACGATTTGTCAGTGTCCTGGGTTATGAAAGAGCTCCTGTCATCGGAGGAGGTGGTGGCAAACAAGAACAGTGGTGCACCCTTCTTGCGTTTTTATGTAGAAACAAGGTATGTGAAAATGGTCTTTGTGTGACACAATAGAGTTGGTGTCATGGTCTAACTGAAGTCAGTAATTTAAAGCAGGCTGCAAATACATGGATTAAATAAAATTTGGAAAATTCTGTTACAATAACTTATTTAAGGCCTTCTTAAAGAGAAACAGTTGTTAAATAGTAGGCAAGAAGGCTTTGGAGCAGACTTCCTTTACTGCTACTGTTGGAGTCCATTTGTCAATACATCTGTTTGACAATGAGCTTTCTTTTCTAAGATCCCATATAATTACTCAGTGAATCCCTGCTAGTGTGCAGGCCACTAATTTAAATTCTGGACTAATCCAGGAAGAGTTGGAAAAGTCTCTTTTGAAAAAATTAGGTTTTTAGGTGGGCTAAAATATACTCAAAGTCTTTGCATTGATTTTTTGCAAGATAGGGATTTTCACAAAAAGTTTCAGCCTAGTTCTTAGTGATCTGACACTTGTATCACATGACTATAATAAATTGAAACAAATTGTAACTCATTCTGGATTATAGTTTTTATGTTGTATGAATAGAAGTAATACTGATCCCTTTTAATACCTGTTTGGAGTGGTCAATGCTTTTCATTGCCACTGAGATACTTCTGCGTTAAAAAACAATCTCACTGGTGTGTTTGTATTAAAAAGATCTGTTCTTCTAGGCAGCAGGAGCTGTATCCCAATTTTTAAACCTGTCTTAAAGATCGCACAGAACAGACATTAGCTGTTGTCTCTGAATATTGCATCATGCGTCAGTACCATATCAAGGCACCTCTAGCTCCCTACTGGCTTTCAGATGGAGGTGGTGATCGCGACTTTGAGTTTGAGGACTGTTGTGTTTGAAGGCACAGAGAAGGCAAAAGGGGAAAACTGCATAGAAAATAGCTGAATTTAGCCCCTGAGACTGGACCATTTTTTTTTTTTTTTTGTGGAAAGTGGTGTGGCATTATTAAATTGACACAGGTTCAACAGAAACTTATTTAAACCTACTTTTCTGGATATTTCCCTTGTACATTATGGTACGGGAAGATTATATTATCTGTGTAATGAACTGGTGCATCCAATAACACTGAATTTTACATTTCCAACATTCTGAATAGTATTTGACTAAAGAGCCATACCGTTCTACTTCTGAATGCTGTGCTTTTTATTATGAAGGCTTCATTGCATGAGGAATTTTTTTCTTTATAGCTAACATTTGTAAAGAACTTAAGATAAAGAGAGTATTACACATCACATTCAGAAATTGATTTCTGTGAATTACCAGTGATAGCAATAAACTGATGAAGAAAGCTTCTTTTTTGCTGATTGAACGGAAATGCAGCTACACGTGACTTTCGATTGTTACGCAGTCAGATCTGTGGGGGCATTTGTTTTATCTTTGTTTAATTTCTGAACTTTGACGACACATTCAAGACAGTAAAATTACAATAGAATTACATTTTATCAAGTGATTAAATTCCCTAACTGTGTGAAAATACTGTGTAATTTCTAACAGTACCTCAGGTATTTGCCTTATGTACATTTTTGCTTTTAATTAGAATGTTAGTTTCGTCTTTAGCAGTCAATAGATTCTGGTTCTGGTTTACTTGAAGGTATCTTTATAATCGTAAGAAATGTTTTCCAGTATTAATCATGCAGTATATTTGAATAAAAACTATAAACAGGCTATCATTAGAAGATACTACTATTTTTAAACAATTTTTTCTATTGCAGAAAACTAAAACTTGTCAAGTTTAAACCTTACAATCCTGACTTCTGATGTGTACTTTAGGTAAACAGGAGGGAAACGTGACTTGTTAAATCATGGTTAGAGAAATATCACTATTTCTTTCTTTAAGATTTTATCCATGCCTGATACTCAAATCAACTTGCTAGTATTTACTGCCTAGGGTGACTGTGAAGATCATGCTAACCTTCTGTGCAGTCTTCTTCTTGGGTTTGGATTGGAAGCCTTTGTGTGTGTTGGAACAAAAGCAAAAGGAGTCCCACACAGCTGGGTAATGACTTGTGGAACTGATGGAACAATTACTTTTTGGGAGAGCTTAACAGGACATAGGTGAGTGAAAGAATATAAGAAAACTGAGCAATGTTTGTTGAGGTTTGCA
The DNA here is from genome assembly GCA_008921705.1 of Burhinus oedicnemus. Taxonomy (NCBI): domain Eukaryota; kingdom Metazoa; phylum Chordata; class Aves; order Charadriiformes; family Burhinidae; genus Burhinus; species Burhinus oedicnemus. The sequence goes on along the minus strand of VFFE01006642.1, from coordinate 194,947 downwards.
TGGGCTGGTTTTGTTGCTTTTTTTGTTTTTTATTTTTACACCCTGTCATGTAACTGTCATGTAATCAAAGACTTTTGTCTCTGAATCTTTTTTCTTTGTACTGGTGTTTGGAAAATAACTGGTTCAGTGTAAGGTGAGATACTTCAACAGTTTGTAATACAGTTTTCAGTGGCTTTAATACAGTATAGCAACTGTTTCATGTCTTATGGCAGCTGATTGCCATTGATGCTATTGCTGCCATCATTTGTAAAGCAGCTGAAATCTGATGATTGTTTAACCCCAGCTGGCAGCTAAGCACCACACAGATGCTCGCTCACTTTCCCCAGGTAGGATGAAGGAGAGAATCGTAAGGGTAAAAGTGGAAAAAACTCGTGCGTTGAGATAAAGACAGTTTAATAGGCAAAGCAAAAGCTGTGCACGCAAGCAAAGCAAAATAAGGAGTTGATTCACTACTTCCCATCGGCAGGCAGGTTTTCAGCCATCTCCAGGAAAGCAGGGCTCCATCACACGTAACGGTTACTTGGGAAGACAAAATGCCAGAACTCTGAATGCCCCCCACCCCCTTCCATCTTCTTCCCCCAGCTTTATATGCTAAGCATGATGTCATATGGTATGGAATAGCCTTTGGTCAACTGGGGTCAGCTGTCCCGGCTGTGTCCCTTCCCAACTTCTTGTGCTGCCCCAGCCTACTTGCTGGCAGGGTGGTGTGAAGAGCAGAAAAAATATAAAAATAAAATATATAAAAATAAAATAAATGCTCGAAACTTCAATGAAAAGAACTTCCTCTTTACTGATGATATTCCCATTTTACTTCCTAGTGCTGTTTGAAGCATAACTTTTAGAAATGCGATTTTTGTAATATATAGCTTCAAGTTGCGTTGGTAGTAGGACAGTGGGACTATATATTTGAATATAAGACTTTCCGCTTTGTGAAGAGTGCTGATTAATGTCCAGTCTTGAAAATAAGCAATTCTGGTTTGCCACTGTTCGTGTATCGTAGGATTAGCATTTGAAGATGTATTTCTCCAAATGTGATGAATAGTGGGGAAACTGTATGGCTATGTTGTTATAGTTGCAAGATTTAATTGCTGTTGAATATCTGCTTGATTAATCAGCTTGTTTTTCGAGATTTAAAGAAAAAAAGTGGTGTATTATTTCATTGTATGTTATGCTTCCAAAATGTGTATAATTATTTTTCTGTAAATAAATGAATGCCATTTTGGGGGAAAAAAAATATTACCAAACTTGGCTCATATTTTTAAAGGGAGAAAATGGCTTATATCTGTCCCATGTAAATATTTTTACCTTGCCTTCAAATAAGGTGTATTAATAAGAAATCAAATGTTTTTGATTAGGTACATCCACAGACCTATCAACCCTGATGACCCTCCACTAGTTGAACAACCCAAACCACTGTATCCTTACCGCACGATAGGTTGTATCTTCAACCATCAAAAGTTCCTTGGAAATTGTCAGCCTTCTGACGCTGTGGAGGTTTGTGTGTTTGACCTGCATGATGAATCTAAATGGAAACCCATGAGTGGAGAAGCAATAAAATCTGTATGTTCCCCTGGAACAACATCTTCAGTTCCCCCTTTTCCTCCTCTGTGTGCTTCCACACTAGATGCTGCGGTAACAAGCAATGAGATAGAAGTGCAGCTGAGAATACTGGTCTCTGAACACAGAAAGGTAATACTGTTTAAAGATTGTCATTGATCTGTGTTACGGTAATATAGGTGCATGTTTTTACCATATACTTGCTTTGGATACCCATTTGTTAGCTCACATATTCCTATTTTTTCAATATGTTTTCCATCAGCTTTTGCAGAAATGCAGTATGTGAAAATTGAAATAAGTTAAAAATTTTTTGCAAAGACTGTGCTGAGCTAGTTTAGGCATCATGCTTCCTATTTGCAGTGGTGATTCTGCATCCACATGTGTGGGCTCTTCCTTCCACTCTGCCTTCGCGTCTCATTTTACATCTGTGATCTTCAGCTTACTGGCACCTGCAGACTACCTATGAGTGGTCTGTAAAAGAGCTAGGAAGATGAGATCTGGTCGTCAGTGAGCTTTGCCCATCAGAAATGGTTTTGGTCCCTAGATAAAAGCAGGCTTTCAGCTTTTGTTATCTCAGAGCTTTGCAAAATTAGAAGATATTTCTAGAAGTTAGTTTCATCCTTTATCAGGATTTTTACAAGACGTAATGTGCCAGAAATGATTGTTCCTGTGCTGGATATGAAGGAGATGATCTTTTAAATCCCTGTTAGCTTATGTCTGTTTTTAATGGGGTTTTGGGGTTGTTTTTGTTTTTATCTCGCCACATAATGTTCAGCGTTTGAGGTGGCAAGTGTTTCTCAGAGCACGAATCTCATGCAGTCTTGAATACATACATGGTAGTAGTCTAACCTCACTTCTTGGCAAATGTTTGATATTTTGTTGGTGGTGTTTTGATTCTTCTGGTTGGTGTGTATTAATATACAAATCTTACTGCTTCATGGGTTCACTGCCACCAACTACAAATTAAAGGTTTGTCATGGATATATTTGAATCTGTACAATATACAAGCTTATCTAATAACCTAGTGTTCATTCTGCACGGTTGTCACCGTTCTGTGGCTTGCCTCACAGGATCTTGGCCTTTCTACTGTTTGGGATGACCATCTGTCCTATCTGTTGTCACCAGCATTAGCAGCCTATGAGCTCGAACGTACAACAAGCATTTCTGCAGGAAATGAAGAGTTTCAAGATGCTGTAAGAAGAGCAGTACCTGATGGTCACACATTTAAAGGGTTTCCTATCCATTTTGTCTACAGAAATGCCAGGAGAGCATTTGCCACGTGTCTTCGGTAAGTTTAAATGTAGAGATACGTATGTTAAAACCAAGTAGTATACTTAATTGTGAATCACAACTCGGTTTTTTTTGATAATGACATTTAAAGAAAATGAATTTCCTTAAATTAGAACTGGAAAGAGTTGTGTAGTATATGTAATGGTTCATGGAGTACAGAGCTTTTATGTTACATTGGTGAGTTTGGTGATGATAGACTTCTCATGGGTTAAATTGAAGAATGAGGAGTTACTTTAATTTATCTGCACATGTTAAAAATGATCAGTGGTGGTCTTGTTTTCCTCCAAGGCAACAGCCCCTGCTCTGTAGAACAATATTATTATTTGTAATCAGAGGCTCATGCCACTCATTGTTATTTGAGTGTTAGTCACATTTGAAAAAATTGCACATATGTAATTGAAAATACTAATAGCTTAGTAATACCTGTTACGCTTGTTTTTCTTTTTGTCAAATAGGTCTCCTTTTTGTGAAGAAGTAATCTGTTGTAGGGGAGACCAAGTGCGACTTGCAGTTCGCGTACGAGTGTTTACATACCCTGAATCTGCATGTGCTGTTTGGATCATGTTTGCTTGTAAATACCGCTCTGTCCTTTGAAAAACCAAACCAAACCAAAAAATATTCAGACCTTTTTACATCTGCGAAATAGTGTATGTGGGTATAAAATTATGCAATTAAAAACTAATAATTGTATTTTATATAAATGCCACTGATTTTGAATACCACAGTGTGTGTATTGAATTGTGTACACAGCAATATTTGTATTTATAAAGAAAACATATTTTTAATAAAAGTTACTTTTAATATAGGAATGTGGGTCAAGTTACTAAAATGTGTGCATAAAACACTAGCTTCTCTCCTGCAGTTCTGAATTGGTGTGAGAATTCATTTAGAAAAAAGTCTGTTTTACCTCTCCAGGGTAAGAGACTGTTTTTCCTTTCCATGTAGCGTCCAAGGTGTGCTTTGTGAGTGACTGAGATCCAGAAATACTGAAGCTTAAGCATGTGTCCTTTCCACAGCCAAAGTTATTTCTGCCTTTCTTGGACCTAGTAATAGCTTCTACATTCAGCTTCTACATTCAGCTTCTAAGAACAGGTCAGTCAGGTATAGGTAATCTTGTTAATCAATTAATTTAATAATTTATGGATTTTTTTTATGTTTAAAATTAAGACTTGGATACCTGAACATGTGGATGGCTGTGCTGAGTTAAAGTGGTTTAACCTGATGCCTTTGTGCTGACGTTAGCTTAGGAAGTTTCTGAGGTAGAAGTTGTAGGCAGGCCATTGTGCTTACCAACCATTCATGATTTTGTCCAATTCTGACACTCAAATCCATACCTAATTATCCATCTGTGGTTTTGTTGGTCTTAAACCTGTGGATGGTGATTTTGCTGAGTGTCTTTTAGTCTTCATGTTTTGAGAAATGGCAAGCAATTGGACTTGCTGAACTTTTCCATGCCATACCTCTCATGTTTTTCACCACGTGGACTCCAGCCGTCTCTTTTTGAGGCTGAATAATCTGAAACGATTTGGTTTGTTCTTTAGAAGCCATTCCGTATCTTTGATAGCCTGTGTCCACCTCCTTTTGTTCTACTTGTAAGAAAGATCCAACTCTTTCTGCTGGTGCTGGAGAAAAAAACCCAACCACCTACTCCTTGAGAAGCTCAGACCACCTACAGCAGGAGTGAACGTTGGCAGTGGCATGTACGTTTAACAGAAGTGTGGTAGTGTGGCACTATTTTATTTTATTTTTCCAGAAGTGCTAAATACTGCTTACTGCAGCACTTGAGTTTTAGTTTGAGATTTTTAATAGTTTGTTATGTACTTGCTGGCCCTGCTGCTAACAGATTTTAAATACTTTACACATCTGTTTTTGTGTTATCTTCCTTTTTATACCTGGAAGATCAAAATGTGTTCATTTGCCTCTTACGCAGCGTACAGGACCCTGATCAAAGCTTCAAGACAGCACAATTATGTCTAATACAATGTGAAAGGCTGGATTCATGGAATTTTTTCCACAGAATTTTCAGAATTGGAAGGGACCTCTAGACATCATCTAGTCCAACTCCCCTGCTGACGCAGGAATGCCTACAGCACATTACTCAGGACTGCATCCAGGCGGGTCTTGAAAATCTCCAGAGGAGGGGACTCCACAACCTCCCTGGGCAGCCTGTTCCAGTGCTCGGTCACCCTCACCCTAAAGAAGTTTTTTCTCATGTTTGAATGGAACTTCCTGTGTTCCAGCTTGTGCCCGTTGCCCCTCGTCCTGTCACTGGGAACCACTGACAAGAGTCTGGCTCCATCCTCCTTCAACCCACCCTTTAGATACTTAGAAGCAAGAAGAAGGTCTCCCCTCAGCCTTCTCTTCTGCAGGCTAAAGAGTCCCAGCTCTCTCAGCCTCTCCTCATAAGGGAGGTGCTCCAATCCCCCAGTCATCTTTGTTGCCCTAAGCTGGACTCTCTCCAGTAGTTCCCTGTCCTGCTTGAGCTGGGGGGCCCAGAGCTGGACACTATTCCAGTTGTGGCTTCACCAGTGCCGAGTAGAGGGGGAGAATGACCTCCCTCGACCTACTGGCCACACTCTTCCCTATGCAGCCCAGGATTCCATTGGCCTTCCTGGATCATAGGGTATGGTGGATATCGCTAAATTAAACAGCTTTATTTAAATAATAGTTGTATCTCATTTCAGCAGCGTATGTTACACCCGTGTATGTCAGTGCAGTTGGGGGTGCGGGAGGGTGTCACCCTGCTTTCCCACGGGAGTTGTTTGGGGGGGGGGGGCGGGTTACCCACGCTGGGCGCAGAACCAGCGGCCCGAGGGTTATGAGGTAAGAACACCACGTCGCTCCCCGTGTCCAAGGCAGACGTGGAAGCCTAGCATCTCCAAAGGAGATTTAAGCGCTGCCCACGGACACGGCGCGGGGGGGATGTTGCCGTGGCAGCCCCCGCAGCAAACCCCGCCTCCTCCGGGCCCGCCATTACGGCCGGGCCTGGTGGCGGCAGGGGGCGCTGCGGCGCCGGCCGTTGGCGGCGGGGGCGGGCGAGGACGCCATTGCGTTGCTATGAGCTGTCTCCCCCCGCGGCGGCGGCAGCGGCGGGCGGCCCGGGCGCCGCCGCTCCTCCTGCCGGCCGGCCGCTGCCTGCTGCGCGGGCCGGGCTGTCCGGCGGCCTGGTGGCACTAGCGGGGCGGGGAGGATGAGCACGGCGGGACCGGGCGGCGGCAGCAGCAGCACAGACAACAGCAGCGTAAGCAGCAGCAGCAGCAGCAGCCGCGGCGGCGGCGGGGCCGGTCACTGAAGCCGAGGAAGACCGCGGCGGAGGCAGGGCATGGCGCTGCCGGGGGAACGCGGCGCGGAGTCCCAGCCCGGCGCCTCACGCCCCGCCGACGATGAGGAGGACGGCGGTGGCGGCGGCGGGGCCGGCGGGCAGCCTGAGGCGCTGTCGCTGGAGGAGATCCTCAGGCTCTACAACCAGCCCATCAACGAGGAGCAGGCGTGGGCCGTCTGCTACCAGTGCTGCGGATCGCTGCGGGCCCGTGCCCGCCGCGGCGAGACCCCCGCCGCCAGGCTGGGGGCGGCCGCCCACCTCCGCGTCTGGCGGGACGGCGCCGTCACCCTGGAGCAGGGCGAGCCCCACCGGCCGCCCCCGCCCGCCGCAGGTAAGGCCGGGCCCCGCCGCCGACCCCCCCCCGCTCCGCGTCGGCCCCCCTCAGGTACGGCCCGGCCCGGCATGGGTGCGGGCGGCCGCCCTTCTCCCTCTGCCTTTGTCCGTGGGCTGTGGCGGCCGGGAGGAGCCGGTCTCCTTCCCGCCGGCGGGTTGCGGTGAGCGAGGGCTCGGCTCCTCAGCCGTACCGGGGGCGGGTGGGTGTGTGTGGGGGTCGTGGGTTGTCCCTGCACCGCGTCGGTTTCGTGCGTGGAAAGGTAGAAACCCTTGCCTTGAATTTAATCGGTTGCGTGCGGGTAGAGGGGGAGGTGAATGCGGGTTTGGTGCTTTGTAATTGCGTCGTCTTTTGGTGCGTAATACTGTGTCATCCGCACCTACGGCCCCTGCTTTCGGAGTTCCTCTGCCCGTGTTGCTCGCCCTACAGTGCCTTTCGGAAGTAGTTTAGCATCTAAAGGCACCGATTAGAAATAGATCAATTTAGAGGTACGCTGGCACTAAGTAAAGTAAAGCCCTGTGCACCTGCCAGGGGCTTAGCATCTACCATCTGTTTCTTTAAAATACCCAGGAAAACATATTTTCCATTGGAAAGGAAAAGAAGGGCGCATGTCTGTTTCTCAGCATCTCCAAGCTTCTGATTGCGAATGTGCAAAGGAATATTTTTTTTGTTGCAAGTAAAGCTTGATCTCTGAAAAGAAACTAAATGCTGGGCAGCAGAAGGATGCGATTAGTTCTCACGCAGGGGATGGCATTCCCCAATATCAACCTAGTCCACATGCAGTGTCACTGAATTTTCCAGGAAGACGGAGGTTTTGGGATTTTAAAGTTATGTGAAGCAGAAGGCAATGGTGAATTCAGAAAATGGGATTAACGGAGCCCTCAGCATTTAGAACATTAATATTATGCCTGGTGTTACAATTTAATAAAGCCGTTTAATACAGTGCCTGTCTGAAAAGTCTTTTGGCAGAGATTTGCAGTAATCCAGTTTGGAGCTAGTGGTACATGCAAATATCAAAATACACTCAGTAGAAGAAGGGGCATAATTTTGTTCCGCAATTGAAATGGCCCTAATAAAGACTTCCGTTTAAATATGACCTGATGTGCTTTTTAAATTACTAAAAAAAAAAAAAAAAAAAAAAGGGAAGGGGGTTGGT
>VFFE01006642.1:41840-187271 GCA_008921705.1 Burhinus oedicnemus | reverse complement strand
TTTTTTTTTTAAAATTAAAAAAAAAAAAAAAAAAAAAAAGGGGATGGGGGTATTGTAGTGTTAATAAAATGCCAGACCAACACCCATAAGTTCCAGGAAAATACTTTCCTGACCAAGGCATCTGCATGTCACAAGAGCATCAAAGGGTTCTGTATTGCATATTGTATGCTGCTTTTAATTCCAGTGTTTTGAGATTATATTGGACTTCTTTCTTTTTCTTTCCTACTGTAGGAAATATATTGATTTACTACGGATTTCTTTCTTTTGTTGCTTTTTCCTTGCTATTTGTGGGCTTACTCTATTTTCTCTTACAGTACATCTTTATTTGCTTGTAGGAGGGTGTTGGATATATCTGGATATAAAGTTCAGGCCCCTCACTGACATTCAGTGTGTTTAGTTTATGATAAAGCTGCATGCCACATCTGCGTTAGCCTTTTAAAATGTTTTGGTTAACATGTGCTAACGTGTGTATGTTGATACTGCATTTAAATCTTTGCATAGATGAGACACTTTTTATCTTCCAGTCCTGACTATTTTTGTTACCTCTTTTTTTTATTTTAAACCTTATTATTGTATTATGTTGTATATCAGTTAACATCACATGCACATGCTTATTTCTTGAAAATCTTAGAAAGTGTTTGTGTGTGTGTATATATATATATATAAAGATAACCAGTCTGCTAAGAGTTCCCAGGAAAGCATGAGGGAGGAGGTAACCCAGGGGAGTACCCCCTGCAGTCTGTATAACAGAAAAGAGGAGAGGATATTTCTGCCAGATGTCCATTCGTAGACTCTACTCAGTGATCCCATTTTTGCATCAGCCACAGGCTGGGAGGCACCTGGATTTGAAAGGAGGCAGTATTCCTTTGGGGATCCTCTCCCTGTGCCTGGTCTTCTTCATCTCCCTAACTTTGAATAGGCTTCTGCAATATAGGCCATTGCTCAGCATTCAAGCTTTTACAGAGGATTTTGCGTGTTTGTGGAAGCAACTGTCAACAACATGAAACAAAGGTGGTCCTAGTCCGTTGGCTTTTGTTCTTCTTTGGTTTGTGGAACCGGTAGCAGGTTTTCACTGGAAGTTGCTGTATGTGTGATACGGTGCCTGTTGGTAATTCCCTATACTGAATGTCGAAGAGTTGACAGTAAGCTTGCTTCTCTTTGGTGTCTTTTGAACTGTCCCAGTTTATTTCCTTATTGCTCATTGCAGTGTCCTTAGGTGATGATTAATGAGCTTTCTGAGCCAGTTTCAGCTTGACCCTCTTGAATGGGTATTTATTCTTAGGCTCATGTATTCTGCTTAGTAGCAGTGAGAGCTTAAGAAGAACCATTGCCCTGGTGACTTGAGGAGCAGTACGTCGTTGCACAGGCCCTGAAGCTGTCTGACCACATTATTTTACTCTTGAGATACAAATTAAAGTTGTCTTAAAAAGAAGTACTGATTATGTAGAAACTGATGGTACTTTTCCAAAGCCATTTCTTGTGAAGCAGTTTTCCAGTTAACGCACAATACTTGAAATTCCAAGTCCAAATACCTAGAAATTAAGTAAAATGTCCTTGAGATAGGAAACAAAGATGAGGTTCACTGACAGTGGGGCAGAAAAACAACCTTGGACTTGAATCCCCGTCCTTAACCAAAGCCAGAGACAGATTCTCAGATCTTTTCAGTTTTATCTATGTGGTCTATTAATATTTGGTTATCTTACGTGTAAAAAAAAAAAAAAAAGAAAAGAAAATGTCACTCAGTTCTTTTTCACGTAAGCATTGATATTACCTGAATCCCTGGCAAGAGGAGGATCAGGAAGTATTCCTGCTAATTGCTTTCCTGCCTTTGTATTTCAGACAACTTGGATTTAAATGCATGTGTCAGGAGGTTTGTTAGAGCAATAGGGGTTCTGTGGGTTAATGCTCCGAGCTGTAAAGCTATTTTGTTATAGCAATACATAAAAAATGTATAGCTGTAGGTTGGTGCATATGTTTGGGTAATTCATAGGAACAAATATCAGCTGTTAGTTTCTATTTTTGTAAACAACAGAATCCTGTGTGGGCAGATAAAGGAGTCCCCGAAGAATGGTGTCTTTGGGTAGCAAACATTCGGGCTTTGTTCGGGATTGTGAAGAACGATGTGATCAGTCATGCCTGTCAGCAGAGCTCGGGGTAAGTCAGGAGCAAACGCAGCCGTGTCACGGAGTTTGCTTTGGAGACGCTCACAAAACAATGTTTTTCATAGTGTGTTGCAAACCTTATCGTTTTGTCAGAACTGAAGTGAGTAAGAAATAAACATGAATATGCAAAAAATGAAGAGCTCACTGTGGTCATCTTAGTATGAATCATTTTAACTGTCTGACAACTAAATACCACAGAAATGTGGGTTGCTTAGAAATACCCACGATGAAATTGGAGATACACTGTAGAATGTATTTTTCCTAATGGATGTTTTAGCCGTCTCTTTGTTACTTGCGATTTATATGAAATGAGCCAACAGTGGCATCTAGTAAAGTGCCAGATGCAATAAAAAATAACTTCTGAACGAGCTAAAACATTTGGTGTAGACATGTGGTTTGACTCCTCCAAGCTCTTTTCTTGCAGAACAGCGCTTATAAGCCTTTTTATAAACTTGGAAGCAATAATGAATTGATAGATACAGGAGTAGAAGACCTGCACAAGAGCTGGTAATCGACCTCATGCCCAGTATTTAGCAGCAGCAGAAAGCCATAGGTAGGGCACAGGAGGCTATTTTGTCGGGGTCGCATTGTCACTGCGAGCTGGATAAGGGGCGCTCGCTTCTCAGCACGCCAGCTGCGCCGCCTTCTTCCCACGGGACAGTTTTGGGGATGAGCAGGCTTGGAAAAACTCGCATGTTTTGTTAGTGCCAGATCCCTGACTTAGCAAAGGCAGCTGCTGATTTTGGGCATTGCACTGGGCTCCTGGAGAGAAACAGCCTTGAGGATCTTGGAAAGGGGCAAGGGCAGGTCATTGGAAACCAAACCATCAACCATTTCCAGCCGTCAACTGCCACATTCCTTGGCCTTCCCTCTGCCTTCTGAGAGCGTGCCATTGCAGGTAGTGTCGGTGGCCCTTCTTTTGCCTTGTCCTCCAGCCCTAGAGGAGAAAACACAGAGGGAAATTACTGCTGGTTTTGTCAGAAGCAAGTCCTATGCAGATTTTTCTCTTGGAAATCTGCCAGGCGTTCAGCGGGAGGGCATAATGCATGGCGTATTCTGGCTTTGAATCAAAAAGATCACAGCAAAGTTGACTGCGCGGTGGCTTTCATGGAACTCGGAGGGCTCAGGGTGAGACATGCTGGAGAGGAATAGCTTACGTGGTCTTGGCAGTTTTAATGACTTTCATGTCCTTCTTACACTCTTATGTGCCCAGGTATTGGAAGGTAGTGTGGAGAAATGTAGGACGAATAAATGCAAATTTAGCTTGTGTGTATCAAGATGTTCTCATCTGTCAGTTTCTTGTAGAGTGCCGAGGAAAAATATGCAGAATTCTTAGAGGAAAATGAATGTACTGACATTTTACTTCTAATTTTGTTGACCCCTTTGAAAGATAATGGGTGGGAGTAGCCTTGCTAGCTCTTTTAATTTCAAAACAGACGTTGCTGTGAAGACTGCTAAACTAAATAGTACCTCTAGAATTAAGACTTTAATTATGCTCTGAATTCAGATTTTGTTCAAGGGTATTCAGAAACATCCGTATTTAAAAATAGTAAGTTTTGATGTATTAAGCCTCACCTTTTCCTGCAAGAGTTTTAAGATAGATATCTATATCTATATCTATATATATATATATATATAGACAGGTTAATGTTGGAAGTCAAGGTAGGAAGACAGTGGCACTAGACAGCAGAGAGGAGCCTCAGTGAGTTGATGCTTTGTCTCTGCTTGCTTGTTCTGCTGATCTGTGGAAGACAGAAAGCCTTATTCATGCTAAGCTTTTTGCTGTCACTGTGGTTCCCAGTACATAAGGGTGAACTGGGGGGCTTCCAGTCATGGCTTATGCTGATGCACTGGGGGTTACATGGGCTCTCTGTGAATGTGGGCGGATGGCTAGGGACCCTAGTGTAGACAGCTCTGGTGGGGGAGGACAAAATAAGCAAATGAAAAAGGATCCCAACATAAGACAATAAGGTCTTTGGCCTAAAAAATAGCATATTCCCAATGCCTGCACAAAAGAAGTGCAAGGAAGTTGCCAACAGTGATAGGTGACCTTGGTTACTTACATTTGGATGCAGAAATGTTGAAAATGCTAAGTAGGTGGTGAAGGCATAACGACTAATTTGATGTTGTCAGAAATCTGCATTTGTTCCTGAGGAAAACTTAAGAGCAAAGAACTTTGAGGAATTCTGGGCTCCTGATGTTCATAATGACTTAAAGTAAAAGATAACACATTTGTAATTTAATGGAGGTTTTCTTGACTAGTGCAGTAAAAATGTTGCTAATTTAATGGAGGTTTTCTTGACTAGTGCAGTGAAAATGTTGCTGTAGAAAGGAAAGTGGAATTGTAGTTGTCATTGTTAACAGTGATTTAAGAGTAGAGTGAAAAATGAGACATCTGCCATGATGTTGCAGAGAGTTAATATGACATCTTTAAGGGGCGTCACTGGGGAAAGAACAAAGATGCTTTTAAAAAAAAAAAGTAATGGGTAATGGAGTCCAACTTCAGGGGCTGGCTGGAGGTGACAGTTTACCCCATAGTACCCAGTGAGAGGTGATGGGTAGGACAGGGGTAGCATGAAAAGGGCTTTGAAAATGAAGACGGTAGCTGTGTATGATGTGAGAGAGAGAGAGAGCGTGCCTTTCACAGGATGATGCGGAGAGCAAGATGTGATCAGAGCAGCAGGCAGTGAAAATGACCCGCATGACAGCAGCGTTGTGAATGAGTCTGACCCCAGCGTGACTGTGTTTGCTGAGTGTGGAGTAGGTGTGTTGCAGGTGACAAGAGGATTAAAGGTACATAACATCCTGGATCCATGTTGGCAATGAATGTATCTTTATAAAAGTGGGGAAGCTTTTTTGTAATGCCTGTTAAAAGAAAACTGGAGAGTGTTCGCTCTTTGTTTCTGAATTGATTTATCACATTACAGCATTGGATCCGGTAAGGAGACAAAACAAATATTGTTCTATTCCTGATAAAACCTTAAGCTAGCTTGCATGACACATGCAACTATGAGCATGTTATTGAATTTTATGATTGTGCACTTTACGAGGAACAAAAGATGAGTCAGTTTGTACAATGTAAATACAAGACTGCAAAGACATAGCTGAGATAGAGAAGAACTAAGAGAACTACTTGTCTTCTACTTGAGAGAGTTTATTAACAGATGGCAAAGATCTTAACACATCCTGTAGTACTGTGTTATCAATTTAGAAAAGCTGTAACCTACTTGAAACTCTGGATCCATCAAACATGACAGTAGAAACTACTGGTGACTTCAGTGGAGTCAGAATTCTGCCACAAGCACACATACTTTTTGAATGAGCAAGCAAGTGGATAGCTCCAGGAAAAATCGGAATATAATTAGATTAACAGAACTTTAAAAAAAAAAAATTGAGACACGTGAACTCTTGAGTGCATATTCATGCTTTCTGGGAAGGGCTGATATCTGGACAGGCCAGAGGGAAGTGAGCGTAGTATCTGTACTTGGGCATCTGCCGAAGAGACTGACAGCTACAAATAGAGCTCAGCAGCACTTGGAGATGCATATCTACCACAGTATTTATCTTAGAATAACAGAAATTTATGTGATCCCTAGGTAAGCTTTCAGATTTGCTATAGAAGGTGAACAGTGGAACATGGAAAGAGTTACATGGTGACCACGGCCAGTTTCCTTGTGCAGAGTAGAAATGGGACAAGACAACGAGTGACCATTTAATTGTGTCTTAGAAGGCAGCACTAAGGTAGTATGGATTTGTTAATTTGGAATGAAAGAATATTATTTAAAAATAACTTTTATTACAAAATTTAACTGGATGTTAACATCAAAGACCTCTTAGTCATTACCTTTGCTTTTTGAATTGTACAGAGGATTGCTTATGACTGTACAAAATGAGGATTAACTTCAGTGAAGTGTTGAATGGGGACAGGTGAAGACATGGGAAACGACTGACAGAGGGAAGGGCTGCCTTCTGTCTAGTAGCTTCTCTAAGAATTTTTCTTGTATTTTCTTACAAATTTTATCTTCTTTTTCCTCTCCTAAGTTGAAAAATGAAGCATAGCATTTCTAAGTCATCAGCTGTAGGCTGATACAGAAATCATGAGTCAGATCCAAAAAGCCACAAGCTGTAAAAACTCACCCTATTTCATGTTGCCTTCTAATTACAGAGTTTAAAGGAAGGGTATGTTGATCCTCAAAGCCTAAGTGTTTTACTTAAAAACATGGGTCTCTGTGCTTGCTGCTCTGAGGGGTCTCCGATTACCTCTCCTAATCCAGTCTGCTTCCTTCTGCTTCCTCGTGTTCTCGCTCTTCTTGACCTACTGCCTGCAGCCTGATGTCTTGCACTCCTAAGCTATGCTTTACCTGTATTTGTCTTTGTTATTTTCACTTTTTTTTTTTTTGTTTCATCATGCGAGATTTCTCTGTCCTCCTCTGTTTATCTTGTAATATATGACCTCTGCCAGAAGTCTGGCTCACTCCTGCTACATCAATATTTTCCTCTCCCTTCATTTAATTATGAATCCTGTTCTTTGCATATTTGTGTCTTTTCCTCATGTTGCTTGGTTGCCTTTGCTTTCTTCATTCTTTCCCTTTCCTTTTATTGGTACTAATCTTGACTCTCGTATTGACAATCTTGTCACATTTGGTAACTAACGCTCCAGTTCCTGCAATGAGATGATTAAATTAGATTCTGAACTTACTACTTTTTTTTTTTTTAAAAAAAGTTGTTCCTGATTCTCTTAAGGGCAGGGAAAAAGCCTACTATTGTAGTGCCTCTTGAAGATGTAAAAGCTAGAAAGCAAATACGTATTCAACTTACCTTTAATTTGGGGGCCTGACCAAAGACTGTTGAGTTTGTGGATCTTGAGTTAGTGACTCCCATGTTCTCCCTTGCTCCCTTTCCTTCGATTAGCTCCTGCGTTCCTTCTTCTGCCACCTCTTCCGCTGTCCTCCAGTGTGTATGGAGGCAACTGGATTTCTGCTGTTGTGGAAATAGCAGCTTCATTTCACCCAAAACCTTCAGAAATGGGCTGTGGCATTTAAGTAGAGTATTAATCTTTAACAAAAAATGAGTTTCAGGTTTGTTGCCAATACATAGATCAGCTACATTGTTGCTTGAAAAATCAGTGCTAATAATTTCAATTCTGCAAGAAGCTGTCTTGAAACAAATGCTTTTGGATCTATGCGGAGGCTTGGAAAATGTTCTGAGGCTCTAAGTGGCCATGTGGTTGTGGTGTCACATCACTAACGTCAGCTTTGTAGCTTAATTTTTCTTCGGATAGCAGAGTGAAAATGATTTTGCACATCCTGCATGCTTTATTACAAATATCCTGTGTCAGTCCATTTTAACATACTGAATTATCTATTTTGCTTTTAAAATTCAGTCTTAAATGTGTGCTTCTTATTATTGTCAGCAGTGCATGATATGCTTGCTGTTTGTTTTTAAATCTATGAAGACCCTTTCTAACTGTGACTTGTTAATCCTTGGAAGGCAGGGAAATTGTGCTTCAGTGAAGCACAGGCTATAGATAAATTGAGTATAATCTTTTTCTTAAACAGCGTTCTGAGAGGTTTTTTTTAAAAAATTGTTTTTCCTGGTCTAAGTAGTAGCCTGCGGCTCCTGCCTTGAGGGATGCATCAGTGTGCCCTAATGCTTGATGGAAGTTTGGCATGACTCCTCTTCTTGAGAGTCTGAAATAATAATTTTCAAATAGAAACTTTGAGGAATGAAAAATGAATGTGAAGATTTGTGGTTTTTTCCTTTTGGTGGTAAATATGTCTCTTTGAAGACTGTTTTCAGAGGTATAGGAAACCTCCAATTTCAGTCTCTTTCCTTCTTGCAAAACCTGTTCATTTTTTGCATTTCAACAACCTATGAGTGAAAAATCATATAATCTTCCAAACTTGTTTATAAATTGAAGTTAACTTGACAGTTAAAGTTATACTATTTAAGAGTAATGAATGCATTAGTCACTATTTGAAAGCTGTCATGGAAAAATACTGTTGAATTTTTTTTGGCAGTAAGAGTAGCGTTTTCAGCTGCACAGATTAGTATCCAGCTGAATGGTTGTGAAGTCTGGATCTATGTTAAGAAGCAGAAGCTTAAATAATTTTGTAAGTCTTCACCTATTTACCAGATAAGCACTTAATACTGCTTGTAGACAGAGACTGTTCGATGACTTCTTACAGGGAATACAGCCTAAGTGTGACCCTTAGGCTACATTTAAGAGTTTCTGCTTTTTCAGTCATATCAGCTGAAGAGAGAAGAAATTTCTACTCCCAGCCAGTATGAGTAAAGCCAGTATAAATAAATTGGCTTGCATGGGCCATACAAAACCAAATTCATTTCAGTCTTGATAGATGCAAGTATGTGCATGTTTCTTGGGTCAATACTGTTAATGTTGGTCTCTTCAGAAATGTGGGAAATTCCCAAAGGAGTGGGCCCATAAGTCACTACAAACAGCTCAGGAAAATCAGTTAATTGTATAGCTGGACTCAAGGTACAGAGGGATATGGAATGGTAAGGTTAATAATTAGCATAATACGCCATATAATATTAAAATGTTGTAAGTCAGTTAGTAGTTTGCAACTGTCTAGAATACTGTCTGCGGTGCATTTGAGCTGGTGTGAGGCTTAAACTGCTTGTTATTCCCCCTTTCCTCCCCGGCACATGGAATCATGACAATAGTATTGCTTTTTAAAGCGCTGGTATAAAAGTTGCCCGTCTCTTGTGTTGTTGCTCACTTCAGAAATAATGGGAATAAATAATCCAGTTTAAGATGTTCTCTACATATTTTTTATAATAAAAACAAAAATTAATTACTGTTTGCTCTGAAAGCAGTAGTACATTTTGATAGTACCATCTATGAAACAAGGAAGGTTTCCAAAGTTTGAGTGCTTTTCCTTGAAGAACAGCTTTCATGGAAGTTTATCAAATAAGATCTGTCAAAGGGGCTGTGAGATAAACTTCTTGCTATTTCTTTCAGAAATAAAATTTTTGCCTTACTTGTTTTGGTCTGGGCTGATTTATTTGTTTTGTGCTTCAGGACTTGGTTAGGACTTCTGTTAAAAGGATCTTCATAGGATCTTGGTGTTACTATGAAGTGTAGCTATGAGTACTTTGTCCCTCTGCTATGGAGAGGATCTAGTAGATAGTTTGACTCCTGTTCCATTACACCACAGGAGATGCAAGTCAAGATATTTTAAATTATCAGGGATTACAAACATTGGTGGCTTTCTGTATGCCCATTGCATTGTTACAGGTTTAAAATGACTCCTTTTTTCTGAAGTAGTAATTTTAAAAAAAAAATAATACTTTTTTCCAAAAAAGGCAGTACACCACCCCCCACCCCCCATCTTGCCTACATTTCTGTGAGTTAGTCTTGTATCACAGAGGTATGCGATTTTGGTCATCTGTCATTTGAGTTTCATAGAAGTAGCCCCTAATATTCATAAATCTGCGAATAATCCTAGGATTATTTCAAAAAAGTTCTCAGTAAATTTCTCCCATTTATAACAATCACATGAATGTTCCCACTTTAAAAACAAAAGATGTCTCTTATGTGGATCTTGAAGTGAATCGACCAGAATTACCAGTCCTTTTGAAAAGATGATACGTGATGCAAAAGCTGCCTTTTTAAGTCACTCTGCTGTTCTTGGTTTTGAAGTCAGACGCCAGTGCTAAGCGTTCTGCTTGCATTGGCAGCAGCTCACAATGAATGTAAACAACTTTCACTCTTAGGTGGATGTTCCCTATTCATTCAAGATGTGTTTAACCTTTAGTTTCAAAGGGAAGGTGACCAGTTCAAGATGAAAAATTGATCTTTTTCTAAGCAGGTGACTCTTCGCTAGTGCATGCCGTTCAGATTTCACATACGAAGTCAGCGCGATCGCTCCTCTGTGCAGACATTATGCTAACCAGTTGGTTGAGCTTCCTTTGGCTCGCCAGGCAATCTGATAAAATAGTCTTTCCAGTTAGGGCTACAAATTGCAGGCTCTTCCTTACTATTGCAGTAAATCCGTCGGCCACGCTGGGTGGTGTTCAGCAACCATGACCCATAACGCACGCTCACAGTGTACACACAGTCAAGCGAACGTGTGCCCTTCGAGTTTTTGAGTATGTGAGGACTCTGAATCATGTCATGTGTTTCCTAGGGTGAGTGCCATCAGGCCCAAAGTTGCAAATTTTAAACTAGCAGTGTGGGTGCAGTGCAACCAAAAAGCAATGGCAAAAAGAGTAAAATTCAATGTCTGTGTGTTTTGAAATTAAAGTTCTGAGTAGCTCCCCTTTGAAATGGACATATTTTTGTGGAATACTTCACTCTCCTGAATATTGTTTTTCCAACAGAAGATCATCTTGTCAGAATTACTTCGTCCTACTTTGATATGAATTATTAATACAAAATAATAAACTGCTGCTTTTAGTGAAATGATACCTTCCTAATATGCTGTGAAATTTCAGTCTTATTTTTTGTTAGCTGTCAAACCACTTACACTTTTATACCAATGTGTTTTGTCTTTGAGAAAATTGAGGTTTCAATTTGATGAAACAATTCAGAAACCTAATTTTTCTCTATTATTTAAATTCCACAGTGATGTTTCTGAACTCGACGGAAATGCAAAAATTGATAGGAGGGACTTGAAAAAACATTAGTGTAATGTTTCAACCTTAATTTGCCTGAACTTCGTGGTGTTGTTGAACTCTTTGATATCCCAGAAGTATCAGATGAAACAGTGGCTTTTCCCTGGTTTATGAATTAATGTTGTTTTTTCTCTCAAAATAATTACTTGCTGCTGCTTAATTTAAGCCAACGTGTTTTCATGTTCCCTCCATAGTCAAGCGTCAGTCATACAATTTAAATAATGAAGCCAGGCATTAAAGACACATCTTCTTAAAAGGGAGTATTGTGAAGGATCCAAATAAAGAGGGCAGGGCTGCCACCTTCTTGTTAGTTCTGTGATGCATATATAATAGAAATATTATTGAAATGTATGGTTAAAGTAAGGCAGAGAATACTTGGCAGTTACCCAAAAAAAAAAGTTACTTAAGTTTGGGTTTTTTTGTCCATCGTCTTTTACTTAATCTGAAAACTTTTTTTTTCAATTACAGATAAATCGGGCCGTTTACACTGCACAGAAATGGAGGTAAGAGAAGTATTTTGCGTTCTCTGCTAGTGCTGATTTAGCTCAGCTCTTTTTCATTCACTTATAGTGTAAATGCGGTACATTTATAGTTATCATTGCAAAGTTGTACCCTGAAATGTGTGTTGTATTTATGACTTTCATTAACAGTTGCAGAAATGTGTCTTAACATGGGATATTTAGTCTCCTGTTCAAAAACAGAGGAAAGAAAGGTTAGAGATGTGTTAGGCAGCCAATGTGATCTCGCTTGATATTAAATTCTTTAAAATATATATTTTTAGCAGAATATTTTATTTCAGATAATTTATGTTGAATAAATTCTCTAAATTCTTTAGAAAGGACTGGTAGGTCATGGAATAAATTCTTAGTGTTTATAGAATGGCCTGGTGTTTTTTGACAATCCAAGAATTTGGATGGAAGCAGAGAAGACAAGTGATCTCAGGTCTGCTTGTCCATTGGAAGACATCCTGATTTCGGATACTTTTCATATTTCCTTTAATTTATCACTTTGGCACTATTTTAGGGCCCAAGAAATATTGTTGTATGTCTTGCTGGGGTAGCAACAGAAACACAAATACAGTTGAATCTGCTTGATCTATATCTTGACCGTTATTTGACTCCATATATTTGATACTAAGCTGTGACTAGCATTTTAAGAATGTTCAAACTATCATTTTGCCAGATTCGTAGATTTAATCCAAGACTGAAAGGAAAACTAAGTAGAATGTCTTGTTGAACAAGATGTGGACTCATAGTATAATTTTTATTATTATACAGAGTAAATAATATAGTCTACTCCTTAAATAAACTTTTCCAGCAATAAATATAATTTCTCTGTCCTTTGCAGGGCAGTCTTTTCTCACTGCCTTTGAACTTTCTTTGAAATGTAAAACTGAGTTTTTACTTCAACTGTTCCATCAGTACCTCAGGCTGAGCCTGGAGATGGAGCAAGTGCATGCATCTTAATTGGCGGGTTGTCTGTTTTCTTATCAATAATATATATGAAGGTGACAAACTGCTGTTACTGAATGGTTTATACATATAAACTGTTCATGAAAATGGCTAGCTTAAAGACAAAATGAAAGGCCAGCTAATTCATCTACAAATGGTAAAATGCTAAGGCCATCTAGATTTTTACAAGTATTAATAGTAATAAAAAAAGGAAGTGTTCTTTCTGCAGGATACAGTGTAAGGAATAATTCTTAACTGAAATTGGAAGTAGGCACTTTTTGTTTCTTTGTGTGTTCAGTTTAAGCAAATGCATCCTGGTTTTGTTTCAGCATTTGTAAAATCTCAGTCCATAAATCTAGTACCTTTGTTTATAAACAATGTAATCTGTCGTTTGCTTTGCATACTAAATATTGTTTACAATGCTGCTCTGTGTTGTTTTTTTTTTTTAATGGAAGGTAACGAAAGGCCGTAACACTAAAAATACAGATAATAATAAACCCCTGTTAAAATATTTTAAACAAAACAGAACATTTCATTTTTAGAAAGTAAAAGTGCTTTTGTTTCAAATGAAAATGTCTAGTGAGAGTCAGTTGAATATGTTACACTTCATCTTCCATGGGAAAGGAGTTTTTAATTTTGATCTTTTTAAAATATTTTTTGTTTATAGTTGGAAAGAAGAGCAGATGAGAATTTCCCATGAGACAGAGGCTTCATTTTAAATTGTCTCTAATAAGCAGCACTGTGGCCATCAGCATATTGACTCTTCTGTTTATCTTTGTCACTTTTGAAGGAGGCTGTGAAGGAGTCAGTGGCTTTTCCCTCCTCCAAAATTCCTTTGGGGTTGTAGCTTTAGACTTGGAGTTGATGATGTCTGTGTTTTTCAGAACTAGGAATTCAGCAGAGACAGCCCATCTCACTTTTTTTTGATTTCTGTGGAAGAGTGTGGCCTGATTGAATGTGTTAGAATGTGGGAAACTTCTTAAAATCGTAACCAATAACAATAATAACATTATTGCAGAACACGTAAACTACCCTGAATTGATACACCATTTATTTCAAGCTAGCAATATGAGTGGTGTGTGAAGTTCGGAGTCCAGATGACATAGTTGTAATGGGAAGATGGGAGTAAGGAATAAGGTGACCTTACTTAATCTGCATCTGCCTATGACTGTGTTACATACATAACGATAGCGCTTCTTAGTCATCTCAACCGAGGTGGTGAAGATTATATAAAATATGCCAGCCTCATTTGTAAACATTTAGTACTCATATAGAAAATATTCTGTGAATGCTAAGTGATTCACGTGTAGGAGGGTTTAATTGCTGTGCATTTGAAAAGACCCACCTAACTGAGCACAGGCCTGTTGTGTATGATTAATGTAGTTAACCAGTATGTGTGCTAATATAAAGATGTAAGTAACCTCTCACATCTGTTTGTCAGAAATGAATTGAATAGCATGTCCCAAACAATGGTGAATAAATTGTTCAACACCATTCAGCTCATGTCAAATCACAAAAGGAATCAGTTGTAGAAATGTTTTAGGGAGACTGTGCGCTCTGTATGCAAATTCTATTCATGAGCTATCAGTTATATGTATCTCTAATTATTGAAAATCTTAACATACAGTGGAAATTATAGTACTTGTCTGTGGAGCTAAAATTGCTTTGTTCTTACCTTTTCATTGGGAACTTGAAATATTGACTATATTTCAGGTAATAGTTTAGGGAAATAAATACATAGGAGAATTAACAGGGACTCAGGATTGCCTTTTAGAAAAGGTGCATCATTCTACTTGGATTTCTTGCAAGCATTAAGTCATGCTTGAGCATTATGTGCCAGTTCTGATAAGTGAAGCGCTCATCCCTTGCTGATGGAATTAACCCCACAGAGAAGCTGCACGTCCAGCCTTTGAGGGACCTGTTATTTTAGATACCTGAAAGCCCATTATGCTTGTTCATTGATGTGGTGGTTCTGTGGCAGTAAGTCTGACCTCCTGATTTTCCTGAATTACTTCATAGTCACAAAGAAACAGCTTAACACACACTTGATTAAATGGTAAACACACACACAAAAAAGCAGAATTTAGGTTTTGATCTTTTGTGTTTTCTAATGAGCTGCTTTTTCAAGAGGAGCTTTGTTTTTTGTAATTTGTATAAGCTTTTACAGCACATCAGGAGGAGGTTGATCTTGGAGGAAAATGGATTTCTGTTGTTTACTTGCTATAAGCTTGGCACATTGCCCTTTTCATTCAGCAATTTCATTAGGGATACACAGTGAATGTTGGGCTTGCAGAACTAATAACGTATTTGACTAAGCTGATTTAGTGATAGTGAAATCCTGCCATCTGTCTAGAGTCTCTAAGAGAAATCAACTGTTTCTTATAAAGGCTTTGTAATTTTGTAGTGTACTATGATGTGCCTTTAATAATCTACACGCCCTAAAGTCACACAGGATTTATGGCGAAATCTTCATTCCAGTGATGCCACTGGTAAACCTTTCAGTCAGCTGGGGAAGAGTCCAGAGGCAGACTTCAGCCTTGATCTTCTGACAATTTCAGATAATGGCTAGTGGAAAAGTAGGTCTTGCAGTAACTTTGATCCCTCCAGGGAGTGTTTTGCCTGTGAAAAGCACAAATAGCAGAGCAGGGAGCATTAAGTTAGGTGGTATTGGTGTGTTTTTGATTTTTTTTTTTGTCTTGTTTTGTTTTGTTTAAAACTCAAAGCACAAAAATGTTCCCTGTATAGTTACCCTGTGGTAACTACAGAATTACCCAGCTTTTTCATGAGATTAAATGTGAAGGTTTGTAAATATAGATTATGTGACTCTGAAAGGGATCTCAGTGTGGGGAGAATAAGGTAGTTTGTACAAGTCTTTAGTTTTTGCAGAACCCTTTTCTATATAAATTCTACTATACTGATAAGATACCTATCACATCAATGACATGCTATCATATCTATGGTAGCTATCGTACGTACTGATTGATATGATAGCTATTGTATCAATTAGCTTTAAGGTGCTATTTTTTTAGTTGATCAGTGCCAGTGAACATGTTTGTCTGTCTGTTCAGACCAAGAGAGTAATCTGGTTGCTCATTCAAACTGCAGGGAAGAGTTAAGCTTTAGATGTTGTTTGCATGCCTACAATTTAACGGCCCTTTGTATTGTCCTTCGTTGTTGTTGTATATAATAAAAGACAAGTTTAGAGTATCAGTATGAAATGAGAATGCAATGTTTCGTACTTTTTTGTTGTTGTTTGCTTGTTATTGGAAATAAATTTTAAGCTACAAAAGTTGTAAATACATTTCTGGTCTGCTAAATCCTCAAAGGTTTCTGAGATCATATGGTATTGTTTTTCTATGAAGTCTGCTAGTTATGAATTTTTTGTTAGAGATGGTGTGTTTTCCTGCCTTTTTGCTAGGTACCAAATAGTTAATAGTAAAAACATAACTCAAACAAGGGGTGTGCTTTCTGGGGATAAATAGAAACCAGATAATAGTTCTTAGAGTGATTGCATGGAGGGAGCTCTTTGTTATTTCTCGGTGGATTTTGCCTAGGGCAGTTCTGAAACAGAGGTAAAATACGGCCCCGGAGTTCAGTAAGTTCAATTTCAGTGCTAAGTTTGACGTGATAGTGTCGGCTTTTTGATCTATGGGGGACAAAACCCAACCCAAACTTTCCATTCTGAGTATCTCTCTTCACTCAGAAGTCCAACATCCACAATGTAAAAAGTATGCAGAAGATTTACAGGTGATGAGAATAAAGTACATAAAATGTAGATTAAATGACAGACAAAAAGCACACAAAGAAGCTGAATCTTGGAAGTTTTTCTGTTGTTTGCAGCCATTCATTCCCTGCACCACTTCAATCCACATAGCACTTACACTTGCACTGATGAGGTTGGAGTACTGAATAGGTTCAGTGGGAGGTTTGATTTTTGGGAAGCCAAGGGAAATCAGACTTTAGCACATAACTTTTTAGGAAAGCAAGGAGCACTCCGGTGAGCTGGTTAAGTTTCCAAATATAATATTGCATTCAATTTGTACTGCATTTTTCCTTCCAGATGTTCTATTTTTGATATCATAGTTATCTGACTGCAGGACATGAGTAACTTCCTCTGACTGAAGTGGGTATTAGTGGTGTTCTGTGAAGAAAAAACATTGATTTTATTTATTTATTTTTTAATTTTTATTTTATTTTGGTAAAATATTATGGTACTACTAGATTATGAAATCACCTTCAGAGAGAAAATTGCTCAGATAGACTTTTCTGTGTGCATGTGCTCCTAATTGATCTCTGATTTTTCTTATTACTGGGTCTAGTAGCTCTCTCTGACTAACATAAAGGTCCTTGAATATCTAAGCAGCACTATTTCAACTATAACGTGAATTACTGCATTATGCTAACTTTAACATAGCTAAGATAACCTAATTGCTTGTTTATCAGTTTTGAATTTGCTCAGTGGTCAAAGAAAACAGGAACTCAAGGGAGCTAAACACTTAATATGAAGAGATTTAAAGTGAGAGAAATAGTAAGAATGAGGTGAATCCATAGTGCCCCCACCTACTTTGTTTAACAACACCTGTGCTCTTTTCAGTGATAATTTATATTAACATTGAGTCATTCTAACATTCCTGCTTTGAATGTGCTTAGAAATATTGATCCAGTTCATCTAAACCAGTCTTGTATAAAGTAAATCACGTTTTAACATATGTAAGGTGGCTAACAAGAATTTATGTGTAGAACCCTCAGCAATTTATACTTGGCAAAATAACATTATGAAAGGCTTTTTTTAATGCAGCTTTAGCTGACCTAATGCAGATGAATGTGTGGAATTTTTCTGAACAAATAGACAGTGTGGTTGATCTTTGTTTAGCCTTTGATTTCTCTTGCCTTCTTCTGCTGTCTTATCTCTCTGCTGGGAGCCAGAAGAGCTGCTGCGCTCTGGCTGTGAACATGCAGAACCTTCAGTTACTGCAAGAGGAGGCAGGAGAAATGTGGTGTCCTCTCATGGAATTTCCAAAGGTTACTCAAGGAAAATACTAAGAGTAAAGCTTAATTGGAATTTTAGTCAGATACGCATTTTCAGTAGGTTAATAACAGGACAAGTCATGGTGGCCAGTTCAGAAATTCCCAGTACCGCTGTCTTTGAGCATTCAAAAATCATAAGGCTTATTCTAGCATACAGTGAGATCAGCAGAAAACAAACTGTTGAAAGGAATATGCTTTTTTAGGTTAGTTTCTAGGTTTTGGTTAATACATACTCAAATACATTTTTTTTTTTTTCTTTGCAGTTCTATGTCTAAATGTTTTTCTTCACATGAACACTAACATGTAGCTTTATCTAAATCACTTGACCCGAGAGGTTGAGACGTTAAACAAAGCAAGATTTGCAGTCGAGTCGTGAGAGTGTGCAGCACTGCCTGCTTTCTTTGGCAGAGAGGACACTGAATCGGTCTTGGGGCTCACTGAGGCAAAAAGGAGTTTTTGTTAGTTTTGTACTTTCTTTTGTTTGACTTGACACAGTGCAACTCATTTGAGCTTTTGTTCCAAAGTGAACTTTTTAGCAACTGGTAAGTTTCTGTGCTCCCCATGACCTACCAGTGTGAACATTTTCATCTTAAACTGTTTAATTTTGTCTGCCATTTACATGTTTGTAATGTCAATCATGGGAAAACAAAGCAAGCTCCAAGATTTCTCCTTAATGGCGTGAAGGAGAGACTCTAAAAGGTGTTCGGTGCTGAACTCTTTGATTATCATTTAGTGTTGCTGTGTGCTGTAGCATGTGAAGTAAAATATTTTTATTTACCAAAAGGAAATACAGACAGTAAATTAAACATACAAATAAAACAAAGGGGTGACTGAATTCTAAATGTGTACTTCATCGTGTCCCTTTCTTCTATTAACCAGTAGTAATTATGAAGCACCTGTAATGCTTTTAGTACTTCACCCTCAGCAAGGAGTGAAGGTTAAATAATTAACTAGGACAAGGCAAGCTGTTCACACTTAGTAGGTTAACTCCTGCTTCATTTCGGAAGGTAGGGGTATTCTGTTAAACTGACAGCTTTTTCCTCTTCCGTGTATCCGTCCCTAAGCCTGAAACAACCTTGTCCCAGTCTCCTGTCGCCGTTTCTCATCTGTATTGTACTTTTACTTCCAAGCCTCCCTCTCCTGTTTTCTTTCAAAATCTTCTATAGTTCATTCATTAACTTCATTTATTTCTGTTTCTCCCTAACCAAAAAGTTAATCATCTGCTTTTGTGGGTGTGCGTTGCAGCCTCTGTCCAATATTTGATGACTCTCAAAGTTGCAGAGATGACTCTCCGCTCCAAATGTGTTCTTTCACAGCTCCCTGAACCTCTGCTTGTTTCTTCTCTTGGTCCTAGTGGATGTTGTACTGCTACCTGAATTCATTATTTCTCTGCTATGTATTTCTCATTGTGTCTTTATCTTTCTCTGTTATCTGGGCTTGTGATATTAGCGTTATCTTTGACTCACACTCTTTCCTCCAGATGCTTGCCAAATCCTTAATTGCCGCCTGCTAAAAGCACCCCTCTCTTCTCTGTTGCCAGGATGATAATTCAGGCTTTGTGGTTTTTTGTTGGATTGTCTTGGCTAATGCAAACTGCCTGCCACCTACTCCTTCCTTAGCAATGATGTGAAATATTTCTTCCAAATTTTTTTTGAAAGATTCTTCTCTGGCTGCATCGTGGGTTTGGGGTTGGTATATGTTGCTTTTCTCTTCACCTCTGGCCTGCACATTCAGACTATCTTCTTCCCATTATTGTAGGTCTGGAGCAGACACTTGCTGCAGAGTAAACAAGCTGCTCCATCCGGTCTGTTTGTTTAGGAAGATTTGCCGTTCTTTGTGCTGTGCGTTCTGTTCGCTTTGGAGCAAAGCGCTTGCGAATATTTCGGAGAACGTAGATGAGAAAAATGCGTGTATTCTTCTGAACTGTGTACTTCTAACTTCTTCACCTTTGGTGATTGTGAATCAATACTTTCCTTTGAATATACTTTGTAGCATGTCAGATTAGATTTGTTTTTCTGAGCATGTTGCTTGGGCTTGAGTATTTGAGTATTTCACTTCTGTTCTCAGAGTGAAAGCTCCATGCAATTCCTAGGTCTTCCACAAATGTTTCATTTGGTTGGGCATGGAGAAAATAAATACAGTTGAAACTGCATGAAAACAGTGAAGTAATTGTGGTCTCTGGCCTTGGCCACCTTTTTGCCTTGTAATTTTCCAAAGGGCTGCTCCTGTTTATAATTCCTTATATTGTTTGCTATTGGAGTTTGCTTTAAACCTACAACTAGTAAGGCATGCAGAAAATAGTTCTTTTTCCTTTTCTTCTTTCTTTTTTCATCTGTCTGTTCTTAATGAACTTTTTTGGCCAGGATATGTTCTTAGCAATCCAGCATTACTTTTTCATAACACTTTTAGCTTTCGTTGTCCAACTTAATGTACTTGAGGACTTCTGCTATGATTTTATGTAATAAATAAACTGTTTATTTTAATACATTTTTCTTCAAAATCTTGCCTTCACTTTTGTCAGCTCATAGCTTTCTATTCAGATCTGGTAGACAGAGCTAGGGCTGAACCTGTCTGTCTTTATGCGGAGTCTGGTGCCTTTATCACAGTATAAAGGACATTTGAACAGTAACACTGCGTGCTCATGGAGAGTCAGCTGCATGTTTATGCCTGTAACATTTAAAGCATTGGCACGAGGAAAATGTATTGGAATACAGTTTGGTTTTCATATTTCACACTCATTACTGGATGTTAAATAAAAAGTTAATCTGAAAAACTTAGGTAAGAATTGTTAAATGAGAGAAAGGGAGAAAAACACAATTGTGGTGGAGACAGTTTTACTACTTACTTGGAGGGATTATAGCAACATTATTTTTCAACTTAAAGTACTTCATTCTCTTACACAAGGAAAATGTTTGTTTAAAAGTTACTGTCTTTTTAATCCCTGGACTCCCAACTTTCTGGAGTGTTGTCTGCTTGCAACTCTCAGATCCTCCAGTTGATTTGTGTCTTATTATGCTAGTTATATATGCAAATATAGTAGCAGACTTCACAGCTTAAAACCCAGACCAGCAGTAAATGAGGTGTGTGATGAACTTGAGGTTTTATGAGTTGCCCTAGTGACTTAATTCTATGGACACTAAGGCAGCCAAGATGAATGTTTGGTGGGAGAAAATAAATGCTGTTCTCATTTTAGAGAAGAAAAGTTAAGTCTGAAGACATCAGGCAAATTACCCAGTGTGACATTTGGGCTGCATGGCAGAGCTAGCATAGAATCTGGATTATTTAAACCTTAATCACAAAACCAAAAATCTTTCTTCAGATTTCAAATGCTACCTGAAATAACAAACCTGTTACTTTGCTACCAAGAAAATATTAATTTTCTTGAGAGACATTCCATCAAGATACCAGCAATTTACTTTCAGGCTAGGCTATCCCTTTTTTTTTTCTGTGTAGATCTCTCAAATACTTTAAAATTCTGTAGAAGTAGTAACCCATTCTCTTTCAAAATAAATCTGTTATCTCTCAGGGTTATATGTGTAGATGTTGCCATGCTAGTACAAAAGCAGACTTTACTTTCTATTGTTCATTTGCTGGCAGTAGATAGACTGAGCTTTGTTCCTACACAGAAGGCAAACTTACCCCTAAATTTCCTGTCTATATTTCAGACAAGAGAAAGCATTTCAAAACTGATGGAGAATGTCTGGGAAAAATCAAAAGTAAGAGTTTCATAGAAGAAAAAAGCGAACTTGGGGGGATTTGAAGTAGGAGTCATATTTAGGTATGAGAAAAGGGAAACTATTCCAGTGATAAGGGAAAGAAGCATCAAAAACTAATACAGGATAAGCAAACCTTTTTTTACTGCAGTATTTGGAAAGGCAGTGAAATAAATGAGGTGTATTGTCATTAAAATGTGGATGAAATAATGTTTAGCTTCACAGTGTGGTAATACTCTAGTAATAAGTAGTAAGACAGAAAACTTGAAATAAAAAAAATTCTGTTAGAAGTGAGCAAGCTAGTGATCCTAAAAATAGGATTTCATTTCACAAAATCTGCTTCAGAGGACTGGTATAATTTTTCAGCAGATGTTTCATGAACGAAGATATAATCATTAAAACCAGTTTGAATCTCACTGTGGATTTACAGTGCAACAGTGTTTTGGTATTCTTCTAGCATTTCAAACATCATATTGAAACACGAAGTGTCAAATCAGTGAGATTCCAAGTGCTTTCCTGTCAGTGGCTCATCCTTTAGTTTTTGAAAAAGACGGCTTGTATATGTACGCAGATCTTGGTTCTTCAATCTTATGTCTGTGTGAATATCTAGTTTGATGGATTTTACCAGACAGCGGGTACTGCAGCAGATACACATACGCTGTCTTACATTTCCTATCTTGGCATGGAAACTTGAACGTTATGGATTAATGGACAATTGTATTTCTGTTGCGTATAACTAAAAGATACTATTCATCAAAGGTGGCTGAATTTCTGACACTGGAGTTTTTGTTTGATGTAGCCTATTACAGATTTTATAAAGCGGCTGTGAAAGCAAAGTGTTGATTGCTGTGCTTTTTCCCTGTTTAATGGCTATAGGAACAAAGAACATCAGCTGCTTCAGGTGTTATGGTAGTTACAACCTCTGTGGCTTTGATGCAGTGAAACTGACATTTGTTAGACTTCGAAATAAAAACCCCTTCTAACATCAGTTATACAGGAACTACAAACTAGAGTACTGTTTTCCTCAAAAATTATGTTTTTATAGTCCCAATCCAAAGCAACTACATGTGTAATTACATGTGTAATTACATTTACACTGATACATAAATTTGGATGAGAAATGACACTTTGTCTCCCAGTGATAGTTCCTGTGTTTATTCGGGAGCCGGGTTATTGTGTACCTCCAACACAGACGGCCAGAGATTCTTACAGTGCTCACCCAAGCTGCTCTGTCGTAGCTCCCTGTGATGTGCAGAAGATCTAGTTAAGAGCATGTCCATCCCTCTGAATCACCCAGCACAACAGGAGCTGTGTATTATGGATGTGTTCTTTTCTGAGTTTACTTTTTTATGATTCATTCTCTTGGAATGTTCTTGGCTCACTTCTACTACTCTTTCACATCCCTTTCTACTTTAAAACAATTATTTTCTAATTACTTTGCCTGTCACCTCTTAGTGCCAGGCCTCTTTCCCTCCACAGTGAATGAGGATTCTAGTCTGCCTTTTTTCTATTTTCCTTTAAATTGCTAGTAGACAGCAGTCTACCTCCTGAGAACAGCCCCCTTAAAGCATACTTCTTGTCATCCACCCACGCTCTGAGTATCTCTGGTGGTCCAGTAACTAAGCATAGAGTTGTCAGTGCTTTCAAGTCCCACAAAGAGGGAGCAAAGCCCACATCTGCAGAATCCCCCCTTGTAAGGGTGATGGGTGGCTTTTTAGACCATGTTGGCCTCATTGGTGTTCTGTGTGAATTCCACTGCTGTCCCTGGGTTGACCCACTTCTGCTATGGCCCTAGAGGCTGCAAATTGCAGAGGTCCTCAGTGTCCTAGTGCAGGATTTCACCTGCAGATCTTATGAGGGTATCCTGAGCAAAAAAGTCTGAGGAAAAGAAACAGATATGAACGGTTGTCTTCAGCCACGAGTTCTGCTAAATTCTGACTGCCCTAAGCCTAGCAGCTGCTGCCATTGCGCTCTCTGATAACACCTACAGCTACAAAGAGTCCAGGATCCTGAATTGACTCTTACAGATGCTGTGTCCCTCCTAGTACCTTCTGTCTATTGTATGTTCTTGGCATCTGATCTCCATGACTCCTGCTGCGTGGCACTATGTCCTCTTGACATTGAGGTGGAGAAATAGCTCATGTTGCTGCAGTCCATTTTAGAGATGTAATTGCTACGCAAAGTCTCTGATTTCCTCAGCTTCTTCCATTACAGTGACTGACCTAAGGATGTCTTCCAGGATTTCTGGGGTCAAGAAAAGCAAGCGTTGTCCTTTTCCAGCCTGCAGAGAACACTGGTGGGTCATAAGATGCTAAACAACCTGATTCCTGTATCATGAGACACTGAATGACACAGTATCTTATTGAATTTGTACCTTTGGCAACATATTAACTGGTGTGTCTTTTATGAAATTGGTCTTCCTGTTAACCACAGTGTTATTTATGAGGAGACGTTGAAGATCCTATGCCAACTGTTCCTATATAGACAATTTACTTGTGTTTTCCTTCTGGATGC
The DNA here is from genome assembly GCA_008921705.1 of Burhinus oedicnemus. Taxonomy (NCBI): domain Eukaryota; kingdom Metazoa; phylum Chordata; class Aves; order Charadriiformes; family Burhinidae; genus Burhinus; species Burhinus oedicnemus. The sequence continues at coordinate 163,763 of VFFE01006642.1, read as the reverse complement.
ACAAAGTTTATGAGCTTTATTACTTGCTCTGAATGTGAAAAATTGTCTTTTAACATTCACAGGTCTGAGACCTTCATAGTATATCTCAGATTTTTGTCTCCACTGTCGAGTAACTGTGGGGGTTGGCCATCCCTACTCAAATTCTTTTGACATGGCTAATATGTTGTGCCAAGACTGATTTATGTTAGCTATGGTCATGCTGGCTTTGTTGATTTCCATTTATTTCATCAGAGCTGCATTAGACTTAAGGTTGGGAAGGTTTCCAGCACTGACTTGTTTGGCATAGCCACCAGGAGCTCTGTAACTTCGTTAAGCTGCATGGCATTGCTGAAAACACTGGCAACAATGCTGTTTGCCAAGGACTGTGCTGGACTCTGGCTCCTCACATGTATGAAGGCCTCTGCGATCTGCTCTTTAATGACTGTAAATTTGTAAGATAGGGCTTGAAATTGGCCAAAGTTATAACGTTATTGAATTGCAGATTAATACAGTTAGAAGGGACCTTTGAAGGGACCTCTCGTCATCTGGGGTGGACTGGATGATCAGCATGCTGAAGACAATGCTAACTTCAAGTTAAATGAGGTTGGTACAAACCTTGTCCAGTCAAGTTTTGATTGCATCCAAGGTTGGAGATCCCACAACCTCTCTGGGAAATCTACTACTCTGTTTCACCACCCTCGTTGTGAAGAACACATATGCAAATGGCCACTCAAACACAGAAAAAGAAATTCTTAGCAGTAGCTGTAGTTACTTGAAAATGTAATTCACAGGTATGGGTACATTCTTTCTGTCTTCTCTTTAATCTACTAGCGCTTGTTTTGAATTGCAGGTTGAGAAATACCGAGGGCATGGAGGTTAGTGCTCAGAACAGAGTATTGATGTGGCAGCACAACATGAAAGACAAAAGCATGAGCTCCTTCTCAGAGTACTGTTAAAGCTAGGAACAGACTTTCCAAAGTCTAGTGTCCTTCTGTACTGAAACTTTGGGTTAAAGATCTTGAGGAACTTGGGTCACTGGTAATAAATCTCTTGTTCTTGGTTTCTGTGCATAACTTTGTATTGGTATGTTTGGAAAATGGCTGACATGGTTTTCATTCTAGCGATTTCACGTCAGTCTTCAATGAATGATCTTATTTAAACTTTGCAAATCATTCTAAGGTTTTTGTTTGTTTGTTTTTTGGATACAAAGCTTACGTTTTATCATGCATAGGAAACAAAAACACTTACATGTGTTTGTATGTATGTATTTATACTTATTTTTGTCTTGGTGAAATAGCAGACAAAAAGAAGGCATAGTGGATACATTGGTGTTTCCTGTTAGCAGCAGAATTGGATTGTTTGGTTCTCACACATGTAAAACAACACCAGGAATTAGCATGTGTTGCACAAACAAAAAATACAGTGAGACTTGGTAGACTTTTGTTAAGCTAAGGTAAGTAGATATGTGCTCATTCTGAATGTGTATATCTGGGGAAAAGACAGTTTCCCTTTAAGTGAAATGATAATTTCAAGGGTCATAGAGCCTTGTGACTGATCACAAGTTTTAGAAGAAACTTCAAATCACTGAACCTAATGTTACATAAAGTTTGTTGTTACTAACGAGTCTTACGGATTGTAATGTTTAAAATACCCAACATGTACTACCATAATGTAGCCAGTTTAAAATTTAATCAAATGATCTTAAAAAGACTGTTAGGCAACCATTGTCATTAGACAGTTGGATATATTTCATTTTCTGATTTAGATTGTATCACTGTTTACTTGCAGTAAAGCTGCTGATTAAATGTTTTCCAGATGTATGAGACTGGACAGTTTGTACATAAACTAAGTGTTCTTTGTGTATCCTAGATCTTTCTCACTTTGTTGTATGCATCCGGTTTTTTCCATGTGGATGTCTCAAATTTAAATACCTGTTTGCCAGTGATGATTTATATAGACTTTACAAACTTGAGAATATTTCTTATACAAGGACAGCTGCTCAACAGCGAGCAACATGTGTTATAAAACATTTGCTCATATATATGCCTATATAGATAATTCAGTTTTAAAATGCAAAAGCTTCAAGATAAGCAACTTTTTTTTTTTTTAATGTATGTCCCAGATATTAGAAATGTTTTCTTAGCTGCTCATTTTGTTCAACTAGCCTAAACATATGCTGTTTGGAGCACTTCGGTGATTTGTCTGTTCATGTTGCTGTAATGAAATAATTTATGTAAAAAAGACCAAATCCATGTGTGTAAATGTATCCTTTTTATTGCTGCTCAAATGCTCTGAGCCAGGGTTATTTTAGCTGTGTATTTATTTGTCTGCATTATCCTCTCCAAGTACTTGATGGAAAGAAAGTCTGGTTGTTTTCTAGGTTCAGAGAGGAGAGAGAGTCTAATGTGCGGGAGTCCTGAAATGTTTTAATAGCTTGGAACGCCCACACTGACCTTGCATACGGAGATGAGGTATCAGAGACGGTGCAGGGAGGTTTCGGGGAGGAGGCAGAAGTGTTGCCCTGGCCGCACAGGCTACCAGCTGACTCACAGAGTGTCACTGGGAGCGTAGGATGGTCAGATGGCTAGAAGGAATGAACCATGATGTTGGCTAAAACATTTTGGCTTCTTTAAAGAGAGTCAGAGGCTCACCTGAAGGACAAAGTACAAATGGGTCGGCGATACTGCTGCTGCAGCACCCACGTGTGCGCTGGGGAGGCTCGTGCTGCCCAAAATGAGTCTGCCAGCGCAGGAGTCACAATGATGGGATACCCAAGACTGATTTGCGGATGTGAAAGTTGTGTGCGTGTTTGTTTTCAGTAATTCCTGCAATAGTTGTTGGTATCCTTTCTTTTAAAGGAAGGTCTTGTTTATGTGTTACTGTTGATGATCTAATTGGTATTAGTTTCATAAACAATATTGGCTTAAAAAGGCTATTGTTCTCTGACATAAAACCATCAATAACTTTATTACAAAGTTTTTTTCCAGGAGATTCCCAAATATAATAGACTTCATTTAATTAAAAAATGAACAACACGGGTTTGTTAGTAGGCCTCATGAGCAGTGATAAAACAAGTGTAGTGAACAAATTGCCAAATCTTCTTCATTCAGGAGGATGAAGTTTTTCTTTTCCAAAAGAATATGACTAGTGTTTTGTCTCATAGTTTAGGAAAACTCAAGATAAATATAGAGTTCAATGCCGCTCTCTCCCAAGGTAACTTTCAAAGTCCACGCATATTTCAGTATCTGTCCAGTCTGGACACTGGATTGTTCTTGATCTGGACTTCAGACATCTGATCTTTCAGTAACACTTTATTATAGTTGCCACACACTGTATAATAGAAGAATACACACTTTTCCCCCTAGTATTTTGGTATATCCTGGTACTGAAGCACAGCATCCCGTGCTGGAGCCCTGCACACACACCCCTGGTAGGGCTGGGCTGCCCGTGCCCAAGGCCAGCTCTGCTATGGTGTGGCTGTAGCCTTGGATCAGGCAGCTGTGAGAACAGCCATGTCAGAGCTGTGAAGAGCCATGAGAAACCTCATCACAGGCACTTCTCCTTTTTTTTTCCTCAAGAGCAGTGTTTAAGCTGAGCCTTTGCATTTTGTCTCTTGAGCTACGCTGCAGCTCTTCTGTGCCCAGCCACGTCCCTTGTTGGTCCTGACCTGCTGGCTTGCCTTCCTGGCCAAGCCTCAGACCTGCCTCGTTGCTGTGGGACTTCTTTGGTGATCGTGGACTGTGGCTGACCCTGGTTTCTGTCACCAGACCTGCTCTGCTTTTCCTGTTTGGGTACCCGGGACTGCGTCCCTGGTCAGTGAGGGCACTGCCCCTGCCTCTGTTGTGGTCACCCTCAGCTCCTGACTCGCCTTCCCTTGTGCAGGTGGCTGCCCTTACTGCTTCCTCACGCGGTTTTCTTTGCTCATTCAAAAACAGGGAAGCATATTTCCTTTCTCTGATCACGGCATAAAAAAAACAGTAGCGAAAATAGAAACATATGGATGCTGAAGCCTGTAGGTTCTTTCCTTTCCCTGCAGCAGTGGCAGCCAACATGTACATGTGAGTACAGGTTTGCAGAACACAGAATACAAGGGATTTTAAGGTAAAGTTATGAAGGATTTGTAAAAGTTGTAGCGTTAATGCCTCATCCATCTTGAGAGTATCACAGTGGGATATCAAAGTAAATAGCAATGAGTTCTCTTGTATTACCATGCCCTAACTGCTGACAGGCAGGAGTCAGCATGCCTCAGTGTCTGAGAAACTAATTCCAGGTTTGTTGCAGTATTTTACATCCTCATCCTCTCCCTAGCCAGTGGAGGTGCTGTGATGACACGGGCAACATCCGTAGAAGAGCCACCAACCAGCCAGTGGGGTGACTGTGGCCTACCCATTCTCCCATCTTCCCACCCTTGATATCTGTTTTATGTGGCCACTGTGAATAAGTCACAATATAATTTGAGATTATTACTGGGATCATTGTGCTGGTTTGCTTAAAGGTCAGAGACTTGTTTGTGATTGAGAGAAATTCCTATGTGGAAAACCAAATGTCTCAATTGTTTCATAGCAAATTATATTTGGAAAGAAATGTTCTCACTGAACTTCTGAGAAGAGAAATTATGATGTCTACTCACTTTATGAGTCAGAAAAGAGCAGGCTTAAACTCTCAGGCCAACAAAAAAATACGATAAATACTAAATCTCACCTAATACTGTAAGTGCCCCCCCACTTTCATTCGCAGTGTTAACATCATCACACAGTACTACAAAAACAATTTTAAAGCAAACCAATATGTTTTATGTCCCCTGTCTCTCTGAAGAGAGGATAGCATATGCAGAGAGGGAACTTCACTTACCTGTAAATAGGAGCAGTAAAAGCTTGTCCTTTCTAAGGACACATAACAAAGTGAATACTATGTCATTTCTCCTCTTGCAAAATCTAAACTGGGAGCTGTTTTCAAGGAACACTGGTTTTGCAACTTCCATAGTGTTAACGTATTAGTCAAAATTAGCCCTACTTTCATTCCAAAGTTAATTTTGGACTCTACAGAACACAAAAAATCATCCTTTGCCTGTTTTCATTGCTCTCCAAAGAGGAACGATGACATACTTCCCGTATCTGTGGAGCTCTTAAGTTAGAAGTATTTATTAGATAGCTTTGCTTATGCTATTATTGCAAACTGGCAAAGGAAAAAAAAAACTTAAAAAAGCTTCCCTTTCTAAATTGCTAAGGCAGTACTTCAGAAAAGCCAAGCAGAGAAGATGACAGTTGTTATCTGAAACATGTGGCTGCTCTATGAGTAAAAGAATCATAGGTGTTAAATGAAGAATCTATTATTTAGTCAACTGGCTATATCTAACAAATCCTACAAGGTCAGCATCCCATCATCATCTGATGACACCTTTTTCACATCTTTCTGTCCTTCTGGCTCCTCTCATGAGGCACGGCTATTTTACAAATACAGAAATTTAATTAAAAACAAGAACAGACACTATCCATAAATTACATGAAATTTTTTTTTCTTGGACTGAAGTATCTACAGGTTGACTGCACACTGGCTGAGGCTGTGAATCAGGGAGAGTGATTGGAGTATGAATGGATGTACAGATATTTTTTTGGTAGCTGTTTTGCAAGAGGACTGCTCTGTTCAGCATAACTGTGTCATTTCCTAATTGATGTGGAGTGCACAGAAATTCCCCAACCAATGAGTCATAGTTGAGATTCTTCCACCTTGAGCTGACTGATGTATTTGGGCTGCCTTCAAGGCTTAATGGGAGCAGAGATTACAATGCTTTGGATTTGAGCATGCAGTTTTTCCGGAAAGGAAATACTTATAAAAGTTTCAAATATTTAAATTTTATTTTTTTAAAAATGAAAATCTATGTATCTGTGATGTTGCCATCTATGTAGTAATAGCTAATACAGAAGGATGACCTTGGTTGGATAAATGCCTGATACTTCAATCAGAACCATAACTAACTCTTGGCTGAACGATTGTCTTGCAATGTAAGAGCTTCAGTGTTTCTGCAGGAGTTTGGGCCCTCAGTCTGTCTTGTTGAAAGATTGACAGACACAGTTTCCAAACAGAAAATACAGAATTTAATACTTGTAGCCACAGGGAATACCTGGCTCTTTGTTTCAGCCCGCCTGAGCTATTTCTGAATGCAGATAACCATGGTGGCCCACAGCTCCGCATGGGCAACACTATTGTACTGTTTGCTTGCAGCTGTAGGCTAGTGCAACAGATAGTTCTCTGGCATGAGCTGCAGCTTGTTGGAAATTCTGGTGGTGTACACAGTGTGGGTATATCCTTCATACGCTCCAAGTAAACACGCAGAATAGATGCTCTACTTGCTGCTGAAACATGCTCTTTCGTAACAGAAGTGTTTGTAGAGTCCTACATACTCCTCCTCTCTGATGTAGGGTATAATTGATGAGTCCAACTTACTACAGTGGTGGGAGAGGTTATTCAAGGTACTTAGACTCAAGTATCAGGGAGGCAGGGAACAACTGGTTTTTATTTCTCTTGCAAAATGCCTTTTTTTTTCTTCTCCTGTCTTTTGATGACTTTCTATGACTTTGCCTGTTGCAATGGTTCTCCAATATGAGCAAGAAAAAATGTGATGTGTTGACTTGCAATTTCATTATTAAATAGTATTATTTCACTGTTACATAATGTTGATGTTTTACCCTATGAACATTATTTGGGAAGCAGTACCTTTGTACAAATTTTATACGATTATGTAAATGTACTTTCCAAAGGAAGATTAGACAGAAGTCACTTTGCAGTAGAAGTACTTATATGTGCCAACCTAACAGACATACTCAAAACTAATGTCATATCTTATGACAAGTTAAAAATTGTCATCCCATGGCTGACTGGTTGAAGCTTCTTTTTTTCCATTAGCAGAAGAATGTGAAAGTGGGAAATCTCACAAGACTGCAGGTCTTACATGAAATTCTGCAAGAATTCTCTTCTAAGGCAATAATGACATGCTATAAATACATTGTGTCTGCCTTTTAGGAAGAATGAAAATATTTTTTAGGATGTTGCCGTCTCATCAGAACAATAGAAACATTCTGTTTCTTAGGTCTCATGACATCTTGCATACTCAGTGTGGGAGTCTTTGGTGATTACAGTTGCCTCAAGCTATATTAAGTACAGGATCATAAACATGTAGATAGAAGGGACTTTTAGAAATCTTGTGTAATTCTCCCTTCTGCGTGGAAGCAGAAAAAAAAAATCTAAATTATGCCATCACCTTTCACTCAGTAGATGGCTTCTTCTTGGAAAAGTAGTTGATTTGCTTGTTTATTGCTGTTAATTTGCTTGTTTGTTCCTGTGCTGCTCCTCTTTGTTCTTGGCCTCCCTACAAAGAAAGAAGATTAATGATCATAGTTTAAAAAAAAATAAAAAGGTATGAAAGCATGTGAATTTGCTTTCTAGGTGGTGGCTTTCATGCCTTTGAGTTAACATAACACAATAGATTTACCACCTATGCTGTAAATATTTTATCCTCTTGATAATCTTTCCTGATTCTTTAAATCCTCTGGATTGAAAAAAGCTAGCTAAGATTAAGCCCAGGAGAGTTTTAATGTAAAAACTGTTTCTTGAATGCTTAATGATTTTTGAAGAATGGTGCATTTCTGTTTTTTCTTTGTATTCTGCTACATTAAGTAAATTGCTTTAAAGTCTGTGAATTTACTGCATGTGATTAGAAGACAGTGCAGTAAACTTGGTTTTTGTAATGGAGTATGTTTTGGCCTTGGTTAGTTAGGTACTGGGGAAGTATTATAATGATAATTGCTAATAACACTGCCCTTTTTGGGTAGGATTTGACTGGTGTTTAAAAGTAGCTTGGTGTTTGTAGGAGCAAGAACGTTGATACTGGGACAGTGTGAGTTTGTTTTTTTCTTTTTTTTCGTTTTGCTCCTTAGCACTTCTAATATTAGTGTAAAATGTATATAGAGCCTATATATTCTATGATATCCTAAGCATCCCTAGAAAATCTGCAGCTGTTAAAAAGTAGAAGTTATATGATGATTATTATGGGAATGATACAATTGAAATGATGCAAAGCTGTAGTATAAAATCCAAGCATTTGAAATTGGGTCAGGTGTTAGAAAACCTTTTTTTTCCTGCAGAAATTCATGAGAGTGAATTCTTTCATTTCCTCCTTAAAGCCCCAAGCCTTTTAGAATTCATAGAATCGTAGAATGGTTTGGGTTGGAAGTGACCTTAAAGAACATTTAGTTCCAACCCCCCTGCCACCGGCAGGGACACCTTCCACTAGACCTGATTGCTCAAAGCCCCATCCAACCTGGCTGATTCCTGGGGTTTGATTTTTATTTATTATTTTTTTGAACTTTAAGGGCTAAAACCCCCACTTTAAAATGAAGAAGCAAAAAATCTCTTGCACAACTCAGGAATTGGGACTGTAAGGAACAGGCTAAATTGCATGAGTCTTTTGATGAAATCACGAGAACTGGTAACTAATATTTCAAGTGCAATTGGAAAGATGTCTCAAGACAGAACGGGTTTTAGTACAACTATGACTAGATAGTTTTTTGTAACCGCTGCACTACAGACCTCATAAGTCATCTTAAACCAAGACGTATATTTTAAGGGTTTGTCTTTACATTTTCATTAAAAAGTTTTCAAGATGAGTTTTACTGGACTCCCAAGGAATATCTAGAACATAAGTTGTCTTACTACATTTGTCTGATACAACTCTTACTGTCATATATTGCGTGTAGAAGAACAGGTCTTCTCTTTTACTTTCTGTGCCAAATAAAATATGCTACACCATATTACTGAAAGTAAACATAATATTTACACAATATTTTAGAAAAAAAATGGAAGAAGTCATAGCCTTTTTATGCTACAAAAATTGGCATCAAGAACACCAAAATAACAAGTGTCCTTGAATAGATAGTCGTCTGAAGACTTGTATCTTTGTAACGAAGCCTATTCTTCTTGCGGGGGTAAAACCAAGGTATTTTTTGGGGAACCACTTCTGACCCGTAAACTGAACCTTCGTCTGGCAAAGTCTGAATACATTGGCATAATTCTGCTTTTAACAAGTAACATCTTTGTGTTGCTGGTACAGACTGGCTGTTCTGGTGGAAGCATCTCATGCCTTCCATAATTACTGAGAAGAGAGCGTGACCTGGATTTTATAGTGTGTGACTCTATATTTCAGAGAGTCAGCCCTGTCAAACAGCAGCACTTCCCTGTGTCAACTGAATTATTTAATTGTTCAGATGAAGAAAACCTTATCAAATTAGTCAATATTGATCTTTTTGATAAAGTATCTACATGACCCAGGAGTTCTCTGGAATATGCCAGAATCTTCCTAGATGTGTTCCCCACTATGTCCAATCTCTTCCTACTTGCTGTCCTTCAGATGTGATATGGTGTAATCCTGCCTTCAGTGGAAGTTGACTGTTTTCAAGTTGGTCTTCTCCTTGTTATGATACAGGCTTGGAAACAAGATAGATGCATTTATGTTTGGTACTGCACAGGCAGCTAAATCAGATGGCACAGAAGGAGTTACTACATCAGTAAGAAGTTCTAGCTCTTACAGATTTTTAGTGACTTTTCGTTCTTTGGTATATTTGGTTGCTTTCCCATATTATAATTTAGCACAATGTTTGAGAGTTTGGAAGTTTTTCAGTACATGGCTGTGATATGGGCACATAAAATACTAGTAGAAAAAAATACAGGGATTCAAGTAAGGTAACTGCTTATATGTTATTCAAAAAAGAAGGGAAGGGGAGACTTTTTATAGATAATGATTTGCACTCTATTTGATGTAAACTGTACTTTTAAGACTGTATAAATTATCAAATTATAAATTACCTACATAAATTATGAATTGTCATGTGCAAATTTTTAATCAGTTTGACAGGAAAATTCTTTATTCTCTGTTAGCCAGACAAAACACCAATCCTACAAACGGTTTTATTCCAAAAATATCCATACATAAATATGTAATGACTTTTATATTTTAATTTAAATAACACATAACAACACTTATTCCATAAAGAGATAATAATACTATATGCATGTGTGTGAACTCATGCCCACGGAAAGATGCCATTTTAAGAAAAGATAAAACCTAATAAATACTGGCAGCCTCTAAGGCTTGGGTTTTAAGGGACAGCCTTTTTTTAATCATATATAGATGATGATTAATCGGTGTATTTCTATAAAAAGAAAATTCCTCATTTCTGTGTGTGCTGCTGCTCACAAGTTAGCTTATGGCCAACCGCTCTTTCCATTGCAAGTGCAACATTAAAATTTCAAGATAAATGTTTGCCTAAAAATTTCCAAACAACCATTAGGTTGGGAAGGGGCCTCTGGTCCACTCTCAGTTCATTCTAGGTTGCTCAAGGCTTTTTGCCTAGTTAGGTTTTGAAAACCTCCAAGGGCAGCGGTTCCACAACACCTCTGGACAGCCTGTTCCAGGGCTTAGTTGTCCTCCAGACAATTTTATTTTTTCCTTATATCCAGTCTGAACCTCTCCTGTTTCAGTTTATGATCATTGTCTCTTGTTCTCACTCTGTGCAATTCAGTGAAGAGCTGGGCTCTGTCTTCTCAGTGACCACCCTGCAGGTATTGGCAGGTTGTGCTTAGCTCCTTCAAAATTTTCTCATCTCCAGCATTGAAGAAGCCCAGGTCCATCTGCCTCCCCTCTAATGGGAAATGCTCCGGCACCCAACCATCCATAATAAAGAAAATAAAGGCAGTCTCATGCAGGGATTATTTTCCTTGTCTTTTTAATTCTTGGGGTTTTTATGATTTTTAAAAAATATTTTTCAACAAAATATATTTTAAGAGGCTAAGTAAAAGTGTAAAATAACACTAATTAGAGCAGAGGAGGGGAGAGGAGCAGCGGGAAGGAACAGCTCCAGAACTTTATGAAGTCGAGCAGAAAGGAAACGTAGCCTCTTTACACCCAAAGCCTAGTCTGGGGAACTCACTGCTTTGAAATGTGGTGTTACAAAGATCTAAGAACCTTATTATGATAAGGATACAGGGTATTTTAATGATTAAAAATGAAATCTTAATGAGGAGGTGTTTCAAGCGTTTGAACCATGCAGTATAATAGGCTATCCCATATTATCTGATTATCTGTTTGCTTGACTCTTGAATCTTTTGTAAGCACTCATGTAATTTTTTTTCTGGAGACGTTCTTGGGTTGCTTCATCAAGGCTTTTGTTTAAATGAGCTCTGAGAATAAGTGGAGACATATGAAATACATCAATAGTTTTGAATTAGCACTCATGGAAACAGTATGTTGAGAAGGCAGCCTCTCAGTGAAAGAAACATTCTGCAAGAAGGTCTGTGTGCTTTTAAAACCAAGATCTTTAGCTTTCATTTTGCTGGCACTTATTCTGATACTCTGTTCATCCTTTGTTTTGAATTCTTTAAACTGATAATGTTCAAGATGCTCTTGGGATTTACTATTTTTTAGTATAGAGGCAAAACAGTAGAGGTACTTGCTGCAATTAAATTGCTTCTTCATGTGAACAAAAAAATTCTTGGTGTTGATTAAAAGTTAACCAAGCTTTTCTCCAATCCCTTATTTTTTTGGAAAGCAAGAAGGGAAAAAAAAATCCTTTTGTCACGCCTTCTTTAACCTTCTTTATTCCTGCTCCTAAAAAAGGAGCTTTGTGCTCTTGACCCTTCTGCCCTTGCAGGCACAGAGCAAAATTCTTAGTTATGCTGCTAGTCAGTGTGTTTACTAACAAACTCTCTAATTAAAAGCCACCAGGAAATCCTCTTTGGTGCTATCTCTTCTGTATACTTGTAATGTTAATGTTCAGATGATATTCTTTATTAGGCAGAATATTTGCATATATTTCCAAAATTATTTTCTTCTACTATCATGCACTCTAATGTCACAAAATTCTGCAAAATTATATTGTGAATAGATCTGAATTGAACAGGACATATGTAATTGCCCTTGACTTCTTTTTTCTAGCAATTGCTGACAAAAGTGTTTGAGATGATGTTGAAATGGAATCCTGCAGAATATTTTGATGTGAATGGGCACACAGTAAAAGCATGTGCACAAAATTAAGCCATTCTGTCAGGACAAAGATCTCCAGTTTCAGCTTGATGGTAATGCTTGTATTGGCTGAAATGCTTATCTTTCTCCTAATGTATCTTTGAAGAGGTGTGGAAGTTCACATGTTCATCCATGATCTTATTAACAGCTGATTTAAAATTTTTAAAGTCTGTTGATTGTCTAGAAATAATTGCTCTTTTGTTCCCTGTATGTTATCATTAATTTGAAGGAGCGACAGGATTATAAAGGTTCATCTTTTTACAGGCCTTACGGCTGTTTGTTTGAAAAAAAGGGGGGAGGAGGGTGAAAGAACATCAAGAACAGCAGTATATTAGCTATGAACCTCCTAATTCTGGATAGATTTGAATGGGCTAAGGGTTTCATTTTTACAATGTAATTACTATGTTCTAGATTATTATTGTTTTCCCAGTTACAATTTCACGTAATACCTTTGCAAGTCACATTTCATAAATGGAACTTCTGGATGTTCAAACCATGCTTGAATTTACAATTTGCTTAATCACACAGTAAAACACTTGTAAACAAGACTTACTAAACTTAAGCATTAAAAAAATGTAAGCTGACTTTCACAAGCTCTGTGGAACTGACCTAATGCTTGAAATTTGTAGGTGGTGCTAGCACTTGGTAGTTAAGAAAAGCTTGCATCATTTCTTTAAATCATTAGTTTTAATTTAAAGCAAGCCGCTAACAAATGGTGATGGTTAACATCTGGTGCCTTTTGCCAATGGAGCTCCAAACCCCTTCCTCTTGACTGCTTCTTTGGCTGTAGTTAATAGTCGTCTTGTGAAGGACTGAATTACGGTATCTGCGTCTCACTATTTTATGACTAAGAGGCCACATGAAGGGAGCAAATGCCGGTTTTACCCCATGGAACTCATGATGAGAGCGCTTCATGCTGTGCCTGCACCCTGCGCTGCTCTCGGCTGCCGGTCGCATCCTGGGTGCGGCTCTAAACGGGGCTGCTTACGTTCAAAGCCCTAAATGGGCTCAGGCAGCCTTATCTCAAAGGCTTGCCTGTCTTCTCTATAGTAGCTTCTCCCACAGGAATAAAACAACCGAAGTACAGGTTTGGTCTCTACTTTGTGAAATACTCACACACTAGACAGCGGGTTGAACAATTTATGGTCTTCAGAAAAAGGCGAACCTATTTTTTTGTTTCGGTTTGCCTTTTTAAAGCAATTATCCCTCTAACAGTTATGGTGTAAAATTGCTCCTTCTAATAAGCTTCCAGAGTAAATAGAGTAGGTTCAACTCATAAGCAGCTTAGCTTCAAAGCCATAGCAGGGGATAGACGGGAAAAACGTTTGCTGCTGTAGGTAATGGTGTTTCTGTGTGTATGTGCGCATGTGCGCTCACACGTGTGCATACCGTGTGTGCGCACGTGTCAGAACATTTAGTAAAGCGGGCTATGCACAGTTATATTTTAAAAGATCATTTTGAAGAAAGATCTGTGTATGATACTATTTCCACACACATGCATGTTTAAAGAAGGAAAAACGTGTTAAAGTTGTAAATTCAAGAGGTCACAAACTAAGAATGCCCATGACTGATGGTGGTCTTGCAAGAGCAGTTTGGTTCCTTTCCATGTTTGCATCATCTTACAGATTGTCCACAGGATTTTCACAGAGTAGTCCTATGTTATAGCTGGAACATTCAAATGAATTTTCCAAGAAGGGTTGACTCTGTCGTGGGCTTTACCATTATATTAATTTCTCTAATTTCAAAAGGCTTTGCAAGTGTGTATTTTCTTAGTATGTTTTCATTTTGTGGTACAGATAGTCTAATTTTAGTTTCCCCTTTCTGAATACCTAGAGCCTGAGTTTCAGAGTACTTTGTGCTATACTGCACTTCCAACTGATTTCTGTTTCAGCTCTGGTTGTTCAGTGCCTCTGCTCTTCAGACCTACATCGAAAATTCAGGCTTACAGGAGAAGAGGAGTATAAAATTTAGTGGCTAAATGTACTAAGTATGTGCAGCTGGTCTTGTGGGTATTTACAGAGGTCTACTGTGACTAAATGGTGGAATATTTTATTAAAGCTAAGAAAAGTCGTTCCTGAAACCAAAGCCATGGACACCCATGTATGTTTTAAGCCAGTCTTCCAATCAGTGGGGAATAAAGTTTTATCAATAAAAGGTTGCCCAAGCAACCTTTTTGTTTTTTCCATTAGGAGAAGAAACGGGATGAGGAATGAGTTGAAGACCATGGGGGTGGTAGACAGGCCACACACTTTTGAAGTTTTCTTGGTCAGAAGTATCAGGGAGACCTCTTTCCTTCTGCAAATACCTGCCAAGGATAAATCAGTCCATGTGGAAGATAGCAGCTTCATATTGTGCTTAGGTTCTGGGTTAGAGGTTACAATTTTACAGGTGTCTTGATCGTAGTGCTTTGACAGAGCTCTTTTTTGTTAGCTTCCCCTCCCCCTTTCTTTCTTCTTGCTTTCACAAAATAAAACCTATGAACTCACATATGTGAGAGCTGGGAAACAGCAAAATTAGTGTTGCCCATTCCATCACAATAGGAAACTTCTTGTGTGCACATAACAAGATTTTCATGTATCATGATGAGGCGTTCTACTGTCTCAAAATGTAATGTGGTTTTAAAGCTTATCCTTCATAACAATGATCATATATATAAGTTACTAGAAATAGCCATGCTAAATCCTGGTCTGACTAGTCCTCTTGAAATAAATGAAATTGTCCTTAAGGGGGTTGCTTCATTGCCCTTTGCATTGTTCACTCTATGCCAAAGGCATAGATTACATATGTTTTTCTGTTTGGTTGGTTCTAATTAAATCTGTTTAGTGTCAATAATTAACAGTAACAGCAAGAGATTCAACAGGCTGTCTTCTGCCCTTTAAAATTTTAAGAAGCCCCCCTTTATTGTTTCTTTTTGCTTGGAGAAGCTATGACAAAGAGATCTGCTGTCTGAAACTAAAATTAGACATCTAACAAATGCCTGTGGGTTTGGGGACAGGAGAGAGAAGGAAAAAAGACAGAGCCAAGCCTGTGTTACTGACACAAACTTTCTTTCTGTTTCCCTTTGCTCTTTGTGGGAATAGGATCCTTGGGAGACACTAAAGCTTTCTCTTCTCTCTTTAACTGCATTTATCTGAACTCCGCCAGAGTTCAAGTTACAACCAGATCAAGATACCTGACCCTGACAGCCCGAAGCCCTGCAGAACAGGTGTAGACCACCTGAGATTGCATCTCACAGGCTGAGCATTGTGAAATAACTACAATAACTACTTGTAAAGTAGGTTTGTACATCAATGCTGCTTTGTGAGTCAAGTCCTCATTAGAGTCCTTTATAGTCTCGTGTAGTGTAGCTCCAGCCTGGCAGACTGTTCAAGGTGATGTGGGACAAACACTGATCTGCTCAGAAGTTATCTCCCCTTTGGAATAAATGCTCATTTGCGAGGGATCTCTCTGGTAAAGAGCTGTATTATGAAGTGGCTTACAGCACTGTATCCACTTGTGTTCCCAATGCCATTTGTTTTAGGGACCATGGATCACAATTAATGACTGTATTTTCAGGTGCATTTCACACAGGTTATCAGTTTTCGCTTGGCTTTTTGATTCCTTTTTTTCCCCACAGAGATTCAGCAGTGCAGTTTCACCTGTGTGTGAGTAGTTTTATAAGGTGTAAGTTACTCTTAAGCACCCTGTTTCCTTGCAGTCCCCCTCCCCTTTCCCACCCCTGATTCCGATCCCTCAAAAGCTCCCTTACTTCTGTTTGTGATACCACCACATGTACAGGTTTTCCGAGATGACACATTATCTGAGGATTTACTTTCAAATGCAGGCATTTCCTATTGGAAGCAGATTATCTGAGGTGAGGGTTATGTAGATAAAAATGTGACGGTTTTCATCTATATGGGTTTTTTAACCTATTGCAAAGTCTATGGTATAAAGAAGAGGATTTTGGAAGAGCAGAGTGAGTTTATCAACCCCTGTGAGATGAGATGAGGTTAAAAAATAGTATTGTATAGTGTCCAAAGTAATCTGATGGTATTTGTTGTCGTGAAACAAGTGCTTATTAATGTTTGAGAGGCTCTGTAAGACAGATGAGTTATTATTAAACTGTCTCCCATACCATCAGCATATCCAGCCATAATGATATTCATCCTCCTTCAGCTAGGAGAAGGAACTTGAGTGGACGCTGCTAGATTTTCATCCCCAGATGTCCCAGAGCTGACCCAGATATCCCAGAGGTGCAGCCACCTGTCATAAATTTCTGTTTAGACAGAAACTAAGTACAGACTGCATCTGAGCTGCCCAACTAAACCCACAGTTTTCGTATGACAAAATTTTGTCAAAGATACTGACTACTGTTATTCTTTCTGTACTGGCTTAATAGTTTTGTGGTTATTTTACAGCTTTTCAGTTGTTCTTTAGTCTTGCCTTGAAGTTATTTATGACTTTTCAGTCTCAGCTCAGTCCGTTGCATTAACAAATGGCATGTTCCAAGTCTGTAGAGCAAGAAAGTTGGTGTTGAGGACCCGGTGCCCATGGAATATGTGTCCCAGTTGCTTTACTCAAGATTAGCTCTTTTCTGAGAGCCTTGGGCTGGGTGTGCCATCAGCACAATCAGTACGTTAGGTGAGCTTCTGGATTTCATCTTCTGTTTTCGCTTGATCTAAAAGGAGCACCGTTTATGCACAGCACACCCTGATGCAACCCAAAAGCTCAGAGAGGAGCGACGGGGAGGTTCACTTCAAAAGCGCTGTTCTGATCTGTTAACATATACGCTAATGTGAGTTCCCCAAAGAGGAATGCGGTCAGTCACAAGTCTCTTCTAGTAAGGCTAACAAAAACCTATTTTACTTGAAAACTGAAGTGTTGTAGTACCCTTTAGGGACTGGGGGGTGCTTCATCCAAGTATGTGCTACCCTGGTTTAGGAACCCACGCTAAGTTACCATTCCACTTTGTAGCACATTCATCACAGGATGGGTAATGAATGCAGAAACAGGACTGTGAATGTATTTCCTATGCATTTATAATTCATAAGCAGTTACTTTTTAATTAGCAAATTATAGCTTTTTACAGGTCCAGTGTTTTTTTAATGTTGTAGCCCAAAAATGTGACTGAACAAGAGACATAAATGTGAGCCCTCAGTAACGAATGCTGCAAAATTGGTAAATGTTCGTAGCAGACCTGGCAGGTCATCTCAAGTTTCCTCTCCTGGGTTTAATGGCTACTGTTCCTTAGAAAACAGTGACAAGTGGTCTGTTGTGAACAGCTTGATGTTTACATTCAACCAGAATTTTTTAAACTTTGGAAAAGAGCAAAATACTCCAATGGAGAATTAGCTGGAAGTTTCATAGTAAGATGAAGTATGTTTGGAGGAAGCAGCTGTAAATCGGTGTAGAAAGATTAGCTGTAGTCAAATGGCCGGAGAGATTTGGGCACATGTCACGGGTAGTCAAAGAATATTAAGTCTTGCCTTCAGTTGAAAATTTCTCAGGAATTGTTACAGCCTGTATCAGTGGTGGCAGCTGGCCATCCTGCCCAACATTTCCTATTTCATATAGTGCTCCCATATGAGCAGTGACTACTGAAGCATCTGCTCACTGAAAGAAGTTTCTCCCTGAGGCCATGCTTTCTAGTGAGCAGTAATCCACAGTTCGAGATGTACCTTCTGCATAAGAGAAAAAAAAATAAAATCTTTTTCTCTTGAATTTTTTCTCTACAAGTTTCTAGGTCAGACACTTATGTAGTCCCATTGGTTGGTCAATTCACGGAATAAATGTCTTAGCTGGGAGGTGTGTTTAAAATGATTATAAACATTATTCATTCCCTCAGTTTGACCATCTAAAAATAGAGAGCTTTCTGGGACAGAGAAAAGCTTAATTTCTTCTGGTAGAATACTTTTTATTAGCCTAATTAGATAAGGGCAATGAGCAGGGAAGGTTGTATTTCTGGTCTGCTTGTTCCTTTGCACCTGGGCTTTGTTGGAATGTCGTGTATTACTCCGTAAAAACACCTTTAAGTGTAATAGAAAAAATCCTCAGAAATTTGATTTTAAGGGTTTTTATTTAATTCAGTTAAAAAAAAATCTAAAAGAAAACACTGTATTTGGAGTATTTTGCTCCACTTTGAAATCTCTTTAATGTTATTAGATTTCTCTTACTAATAAATGTTAGTTTAAAATATTGTTAGGATTTGAGTTAGACTTTTATTTTATTGTGTTTTGCTTTTGGTTGACTTGATTCACCTTTATATAATAATTTTAAAATAAACTAAAAAGACCCCAAACTTTTTTTTCCTAAACTTAACTATACAAAGCAAAACCTCCTAACAGTTCCCCTTCCCAGTTCTAACTGTCATAACAAGTATTTGGTAAAAAGCAATATTCAGAGGTAAAACTGGAGATTAGGGAAGACAACGTAAAAATGTAGAAAAATTGTCAGGGAAAGGATTATGTTTACACCAAGTGTTTTATCTAAAAATATTAAAAAGTTATGGCAAACAGCATGCTGTCACTCCTCGTTAAGTGTAATTTTAGCTCTTCCAGTTCAAATAGACATTTCTTTTCTCTGTAAGTATAGGCTTTTTTTTGGCCTGAAGCCAAAGTTGATGTATGGTAGCACAGAGAGTGCATATGGTAGCACTGAGAGTCGGGTTTGGGGTTTGTTGGGGTTTTTTTCTTTTCTTTTCGTAAGGTGGTCAGCAAAGTATGACTTTTTTCAGCAAAGTCAGTTTTCTGATCTGGCAGACCACACTGCAACACAAGCACTATGGTGATAGCAGGAGGGTAGGTGGAGAGGTGAAGATGACACCCACCCACCCCCCTGGTTTGGCAAGGAATAGTTATTCCTTAAAACCGGTGTTCTCTGAAATGGTGTCATTGCAGTTTATCTGACATTTGCTCATGGTTCCTATCCTTACAAAAGACTCCCCTCTTTTGTGAGGTTTCACCTTTGCGTAAGCCAACACTTTCATGTCGCTGCCTGTTCGGTAGTTTATGTGAGAACACGCAGCTTAATGAAGTATAGTACGACTGCACAAAGGAGAAAAATAATCTGTGCGAAAGGGTTAATGAGAAAAAAATTAAAAAAAATTCTGCCATCACTCTGAGCTCCAGAATTCACAGATATAAATTGTTCATTGGCATTTGGAATACTGAATGTTTGATTCCCTGGAGGTAGTTGAATAGATGCTCTTTCAAACCGATTTGATTGAAGGTCTTTAACTCCTTCAAGAGTATTGATGACTGTGCTCATTTAGTTAAAGAAATCTAGGCTTATCTTTGTAATACAATGATATTTTTCTTTTATTCTTACATTTCTTAAGCTTTCGGGGGGCTACAAAATAAAACGAGAAAAAAAGATTCTCTGGTGGAATCAAGTGGATGTCTCCCCGACATCCCTAAAGGGAGATTACTTTTGAGTAACTAGTTTCTTGGCTAGGCAGGAACGTTTTTGCTATTCCAAAGCTGCAGTTCCTATGAAAGTCCAGCAGAATTTTGTGTTCCTTCTACAGTGCACCTTCTGACTGTTACGTTGTCTTTTTTAAAAAAAAAAAAAAAATTTTTTTATTCCCTCCAGGAAAATGATTTCGCTTGTTAGAGAACTATGTGACGAAACAACCTTTTTTTTCATTTTGTTTCGTCTAGAAGTTGCCACTTAAGTTCTTTTTGAGCTATAATATGAACTGCCATCCTGTGTGTACTACAAAAGGTATTCCCAAAAGGGGTGGGGATATGACAGAGTTTATAAAATGTTAAAATCTTAAAGAATATTAGAAATAATTAGGGATTATTATTTAATTAAGGATCAAAATTTAAAGCCACAATGTCCAAAATCATTAAAACCTTGCCATTTTTCAGATTTCTTAAACTTCAAGACATTTATTCTCTAGAGTGTAGACTGGTAGGTATAATTACATGGGTATAACAAGACAAAGGGATGATGCTGTCAGAATTTATTTCCTGTGAAGTTTAGAGCAATCTGATAGTCTAATCTTAGTAGCTATTTTCTCTGGCTACCTGTGCTACTTACATTTAAATAAATCATTCTTATGTCTTGCTTTATATTCTCAGAGAAAAGCAGTTTTGTGTGTTGCATTGCACCCAGCTGATAAGCCTAACCATTAGCCTCAGGCGTGTACTTTTCTTCATTTTTCCTTCCCCTAGTTTATAGGGAACAAAAGTCGTAGGGAAAACTGGATGATTAGAGGCACTTCCAGCTCAGTTTAAGCCTCTGTGTGTGCCATGCAGAAATGTAATTCAGACTTACACAGCGCATCTCATCCAAAGTTTTGAAAATGGGTCAATATCCTCATAAAACTGTTATGGGAGAGGGGAAGTGACCAGTGTGAGGTTTCACTAGAAATGAGCAATTAGGAAAACCGCGCAGGACCTTCAGCCCCATACACTTCCTACATTTGAAATTGGCTCAAGTACTGGATGGAAGAGGTAATGCCTGTGTTTTACAATGTGGTTAGGAAGGGCAGTTCAGCTTATTTTGCTGGGGAGTTTTGGGGGTTTAAAGATGAGACTAAATTTAGGATTTGAATTCTTTGGTTGTTTTGTGTTAAGAAAATTGTGGAGGCAACTATATTCTGGCTTAGGAGGTGCTGGGACACCACTTACCCAGATATTATTAACTCTGAATTGTGGTTGATATTTTACAAAAAAAGTGTGATGTTTTCAAAACCAGGGAACTCGCCACAGTACGAACACCTTGACTTTCTTTTTCCAGGTAGGGATCCTATGCTGTCATTTAAAGGATGATAATGTGCCTAGAAAGACCGGGTAATATTGCAGCATTATTTTAGGATGATAATGTGGCTAGAAAGTGTAATATTGCAGCGTTATTTTAATTTCCAAAGCATGCAGAGTCCAAGGGCATTTATACTCCCTGTACACCTGAGCTCAGCTCTGTTCTTTGTAAGCTAGCAAGGAAGCTTTGAGGAGCTTGTTGTGAATCCCTGATCCAGGGATGAAGTGTGTAGGACCACGTCAGAGCTGTCCTATAGTGGTCCTATGGATGTGACAGGTCACTCTGCCCTGGTGTTCCCCCTTCCCCTTGCTACCATGTTACCTCTGATACGCATCTTTACATATCTTGCTTTTCCTTGGGCTGAGAATGGGAGTGTGACTTGTACAGGAACTGACTTTAGCACGTCCATTAACAAGGACTCAGCACTGGAGAAACTCAAGATTGGTTTTTTTAGGCCTGAGTTTATGTGACTCCCAAGTTTCCCGAGCATTGCAAAATGCACTGAATAGGACAGAGAATTTCACTGTAGATTTTGAGGCAGTAAGTCTAGTTCATTGGTATGCATATATCTTTATTTAAAAAAAACCCAACCAAGTAACCAACTTCAGCCTTTTTTTTTATTCCTAAGTACCTGTGCAGCTTATATAGATACATAGATCTAAGTGTTGGAATTAACCCCCCTCCACTAATGGTTGGATATTTAGTAACTTGGCTGCTATCTAAGCAGCTAAATGAATTATCTAGATAATATCTCTACTCTATTAGAAGGCCAAGTGCTGAGCATTGTAGAAAATCTGGCTGTATGATACAGGTTTCTGCAGAGAGCCGGTTAGAAATGCTTTGGTTTTGTTTTTTCAGGTTTTTTTTAATCTAAGCATAAAGTGCATATGAATTTTTTTTTTATAGCATAACAAAGATAAGCAAATAGCATAAGCAAATCTTCATTATCATCGCTGTACTAGAATGTATGGATATTGTCATTATTGGCAGAGAGCAATAAAACTGCTCAGCAATGCAGGAATATCGCGGTCTCATTAAGGATAATAAACTGTCACAGTTCAGCACTTTGACGGCTTTGGGAGCTGGCAGGTGCTGGAATATCTTGTGCTATAAGATACTTAATGCCTGAGGTTATAAACTGTATGGTTTATATATCAATAACTTTTAACTGTGATAGAGGTATGTTTTCATATGGATTTCTTCTGAGGGGATTTCACTGTTCAGAAGGAACAGCAGAGGAAATAGAAAACTGTGAGTGTCATTTCATAAATAGATTCTCTGGGGTTTTGCAGCCCAAAGCGCAGGTGCTAAGCTTTCTGCTGAGGCTCAGCCACACGTTCTGTTTGCTCTTCAATTTGGGGTAAGTCAGCCTTCCATGCTGTGACTGTGTCTGAATTTCAGACCTAAAAAATAATGTCAGGCTTACGTCTCCTTATGTGTAGATAACTTGTCAACAGTGCCTACTGGTGCTTTCTTGAATTATTCTAGCAAATGCCAGTGTTTCCAACGAGGCCATTGCAAGAGCTTGAAGGTAATTGTGCAGTAACTCCCTTTGCTCGTTACAAAAATATTTCATGTTCACTAAGGCGTTCAGTCTTGGAGGAATATTTGTTTGAATGCCAGTGATCCAAAAGCCTGTATCCAATGTTGCTGCTTATTGGAAAGAGGATGTGGAAGAATATTCATAAAATTAGGAGCTTTGCAGAGGCTTTGTCAGCCTGCAGCGTTATGTTTGTATGACATAGAGGTCATACATAACCCAAATGAATAGATGTCTGGTACATTAATAACTCCTTGGACTATCATGATAGTCCATGTGAAAAGTCATGTATTTCATGATGACATCGTGTCCTTAATGTCAACCTCATTTTTCCTTGCAAACCTGACTAACAAAAAAACCTGTCAGTAAAAGTCTCTAATTTTTCAGCTTTTTGTTCACAGGCCATATCTCTGAATTCCCATTAGTTTCTTTAGGAAAGAAGTCATTTATAGATGTCTGCCTAGGTATGGCTGAGTGCTCTTCCACAAGATAGCGGAGGTAGCTGTGCATGGTTTGTCTTTGGTGGCTATGTAATGAATGCCAGCATCCCATAGATGTCTTAAAAGTTTCTCCTTTGGTGTGCCTTCTTATTGGCAGTTATTTGACTTCCCATCAGTATTCAGTACCTTTGAGACAAATGGCATTAAATTTGTGTTGCTTTGTGTCTAGTTAATGAATACTGCAGTCGCCAGAAAGCAGCAGCATATGTCAGCCTTCTTTTGTGGCGCATCACTTGAAAAAGAACCTGTTGTGTGGTTACATTTGGGCTTGTTTTTTGACATCACTGAGTGTAGGCATGAAATCTTGGAATTTCAACAATTTGGCTGATGAGAAGTCTATTAGGAGTCAGAAGGACATATTTTTTCAGGAATGGAAGAAGATGGATTTTAGGTAAGCTACAGGTAAACCAGAAGAGGTATCATGTTCCCAGCTCCGTGTGAACTCGTTCAGGTACTTCATCTGTCTTTGTGAAGCTCATCATCTGAGAAATGCTTGAAATGCACATATAATTGACAAATATGGTGAAACTAGCCTAACTTTTGTGAAATCTGTTG
Organism: Burhinus oedicnemus; assembly: GCA_008921705.1. NCBI lineage: Eukaryota > Metazoa > Chordata > Aves > Charadriiformes > Burhinidae > Burhinus > Burhinus oedicnemus. The sequence goes on along the minus strand of VFFE01006642.1, from coordinate 140,371 downwards.
AGAGCCACTGCTAGAAGGCTTCTAAGACATACATGCAAATGTAAAACTTCAACTAATCGAGAATTTGTATTTAAAAGAATAGCTTTCCTTGTACAGGTATTTTGTTTGCTTGGCTTTTGTAGTTGTTAATTTTGGGGAAAATAGGTGTGAGAAAGTTCTTGACTCACAGGAGAAGAAATGGTTTACATTGCAGCAGTTGTTTACTCACTTTAATTTTTGGATTAATTAGATGGGGGCCAAGCCTATAGCAGGCAACTGTAGTGGTTTAAATGAAATCTGTGTGGGAAGGCTGAGAAGTTAATGCAAACTGACTTTTTGAGCAGATTAGTTGAACTGTGTAGATACTTTGAATAAAAGTGGCATTGATTTTGCATTGCTTCATGACTACCATAAATTGTACTGAATCAAAGCTACTGTAAGTGTTTTATTATCTTTCTTCTATAACTTGTCTTGCAGACCATAGGCATGTATGAAGCAGTATCAGCCACATTTAAACCAGTCACGCATGAATTCTTAGGATCAGAGCTACTGAACTAGTTTCACTCTCCTTTATACCAGTTTTTCTTGAGCTGGTCACTTCTCTCTCTCAATGCAAAATATTTTGCTGTAGTTAATCTGATGCTCTCTTGTCATCTAGATAAAGCTTTATTCAAAAGGCTGATGGCAAACAAAAATTTCTGTCTCTTACACAATTTGACCCCATTGGAGTTTCTGTGGCCTGGTTATGTTTTTGGTAGTCTAACTAAAGTCTTTGCTCCTTCTCTTGGTTTACTCAGGGAGTTCACCTGATTGCTTTCTATTTCTATATAAAACCATATACATATACATGTTTAACTATATTTCCTCATTTTTTTAAAAAAAAGAGACAACAAAAACTTTGTTTGGACCTGGCTTGATTTAGTAAAGCCAGGAATACTGAAGGGTTACATGCACTGAAAAGAATAGTAATTGATTTGGTTGGATAGGTGTAGCATTAAATGGTTCTGATGTAGTAATACTACCTGTCATTTTATCAGACTAATTCTGGATCGAAACTTTTCCTTAAAAAATCACCTCTTATGTGTAAGAAGCATTAGTCTGAAGAGTAATAGCAGATTTATGGCTTTGGTGTACTTGAGAAGGGAACTAGAACAGAAATTTGTGACACAGTCTGATTTTCTGTCTTTAACTTAAGATAAAAAAACATATATTCTCTTGATATTTTCAAATAGCGTTTCCATAGTCATTGGGGCTTTCATGACCTTCATTTTGATGTACTTAATTTTGAAGCTGCTAAGATTTTGAATGAAGTCTTTGTGCAAATTGTCTTTATAGACTGTGATAATAAAATGTTTCTAAAAAGATCAAGCCAAGATACTGTGCTTAAAATTCTAAATAGGTAGGATATTTTAAGATGATTTTCAGACAGTTTAAAGCCTACAGTAGGGAAATGTAACAACAAACCCATTCTGCCTGTTTGTTTCAGCAAATGTATTCCAACCTTAGAATTCTTAATGTCATCGCCATCTCTGCCATTTGCTTAAATGGGATCAGGATAACATGACCTGTATTTAAAACTGAGATATGAATAGAGGTGTATTTAAGAACTTTCAAATGACTTTCACCATCCGTGTTACTTAATTATTGCACCTAATTCTTTTACTGGAGCTTCAGCTGTTACTGGAGTCTCCACAGTTAAATCAGGGAATTTGATTTTGTTTTTGTCTGGGGATGAACTGTCACTTTGGTGAAATTCCCTCAGGTTGGATAAATTCCTTAATAACAGGGTAACAATTTGTCTTAATCTTGGGGATTATAATGTATGAACAAAAACTAGAAGAAAAGTGAGGTTTTTGTTACAATGTTTTAATGCAGCAGATAAAATGTAAGTTGAAACTGATAAAATGGAATAAATTTGGCTTTCATTTATGCTAATAAATGATAGTTCTCCTTAGATAATATCTGTAGTGAAACTTGAACAACTGAAAACATGTTTATAATTATCAGAACCTTTGAATAAATTGGAGGGTTATATTGTACTTGAGCCTTAATAAACTTACAGGTAAATTCCTGCTACTTTATTAGAGGCAACTGAGTCCGACAACATTTAACTGCTTAAATTTTTACATATTCACTTTGGGGGGAACAAAACAAAACCCCAGAAAGCTAGCATCCCGTTTGTATGTTTTAGACTTCTTTTGTGTCTTTGATCAGGAGTTCTTCCACTGAATCTCTTTAATGTATAGCTGAATAATAAAAAGAATTCAGTAAGTAGGTCTCGCTACCCACTTAGTGCACTCAAAGACTCATGGATATAAAATCAGTTTGAAAAAGACCTCCCCTGAATACGGTAGAGAAATTTTCCTAACTCTGAGTGCATCTAAAACAGACTGAATCTTGTTAAAGTTGTATTTAATTTCCTTTCATATTTATTTTCGATTAGACCCAACATACTCTGATTTTTTTTTTTCTTTGCTTTTATTACTGCTTTGTCTTAAATAGCGAGGCTCATCATATTGCAGAAAGCAGTATCTCGTTATTTCAGTAGCAAACCAACATCACCCAGAAGTTAAATAATCCCGTGTTTTATGTCTATATTCTTTGGAAATGAGTGATGCATGTGTTTCACTGGAAATATTTTGAATCCTTGCTGCTTGCCTGGAATTTTTTTCACTGTTCTCATTTGACAGTCTGTTGCAAGTTGCTCTAATTTAGTGAAGGTTGTATTTAAATTTAGCAATGTCCCCAGCTATTAAAACCTTTGGGTAATGCTAGCCTGTTTCCACAGGGGAATGCTGTGGGAATGCTAACTACATTAGTATACCTGAGGTATGCAGTGACAGCAATGCATCTCTTACAGCAACCTATTTAGATATACTTTTTCATGAGGTACTCTTCAGAGTTGTGTAGGGCATCTAAGGATGAGGTAAATAATCGAGAAGTGTACTTTGGTTTATCCTAACCCTGTTATTTGTTCACCTTTCCTAAACACATAGTCTTTTTCAGTTCCAGAATTGGATACTGAAGAAGCAGATTACTTTGTTAGAAATGGAAATGATAACCAGGGCAATAACTTGCTCCCTTGGTCATCTAGCTAGAGAGGAAAATTGGATTTACATAAGATTTTAACATGCCTGTCTCTTGGACTGTATTACAGAACTTTAGCACGAAATCTTGCACGTGTTTGTGTGTCTTCTCCTAATGCGCCATAGAAAATTTAAGCTACGTAATTCCCGACTTCAAGGGTATCTATGTATATGTTTATGCTGTGTGTTATGAATCCAGAAGCACAGCACGGAGCTCCTGACAGGCTAATTTAAAGTCAGCAGTAGGACAGGTTAGTCTTTGCAGATTGACTAAGTGCTGCCTAATACCAGGGGTGGTGGCAGAGTTGATGGCGGAGAGGAGCTCTGCCCTAAGGAGTGCCGTGGCGAACGCCAGCTCCGGGCTCTCGGCGCTCTTACTGTAAGGCAGAGTGATTCTCCTTCATGAAGTGTGTTGGAGATCTGCTGGCAAGAAATGGGAGCACATAAAAATAGTAATTGTAGTATAAATTTTTAATTAAAAAATGTATTAGAATTCGTAAAAGACAGTGCAGTAGTAATGCAAATATTGTTGTGACTGGTTGCCATATCTGAGGTCCCTGTGGGAAAGTTCAAAGTTAGTTGACTCACCGTAGGAGCTGGAGCTTCACGGCGTCTTTAATCCCAATTTAGGGATACAAACCCTGTGAGTGGCTTTTGGAGGAAGGGAGAACTTTAGGGAGGGACAAACGTTTGAGCTGAAAAAAAGCCCTTTGCTGCTGTAAGTACAAGCCTGTCCTTAGGCTTTGTTGCTTTGTTTAAAAATTGAGGCAAAGCCTAGGAAGGGGATGAAAGCTCAGACAGTGCCCTATTGTGTGTGCGGTGACTGGGGGGAATGGCATGTGGATGCTGCCTGTTCTCTTCTACGCTTCAGCAAGAGTCAGAGGGGTGTATATTTTGAGGGGAAAAAGGGATTCTTCTCTGAAAAAAAATAAAAAAAATTAAGTGAAGTAATTGCATTAATTTCACTCGAGACTTTTGCAAGTCTCAGTTTGCTTCCTATACAAAGGCTGTAAATTTGACGAGTTTTTGAGAATGTTAAATTTGCAGCGTTTATTGGAAGAACGTAATTTGTGTCATATCAAAGACCTAAAACCCTAATGAACCCCTTTCCAAGAGGCCTGCCTTAGTGTGTTGGAGGAAGGTATACGGAATGGAAAGTTCCATGCAGTGTTTGTGTATGAAAATAATCTGAGTGATTTGGGTTTTGTTTTACTGTGTGTGTAAAAGGAGCAGTGATTCTGTGATACTGTTTTTACATCGTGTTTGAAGTCAAAGTGTTCCAGCAACTTAATCGCAACTTGTTACAAAAGAAGAGTATAATACAAGTCCATGCTGGTGTAGGAATTGAAAGAATACTCATTTACGGTGAGACAAAATTCCGCTTTCACTAATGATTTAAGCACAACAGATTACGAGTTCAGTCTGTGGGAAATGTTTGTTGTTTTTTTTTGGTCTGAAGCCATGACTTTCAAAAGAACTTGGAGAGAAGGTGTAAAGCATAATAATGCAGACTTCCTTGTTTATTTTTTTAAGTTATTTAGCCACTGATTGATTTGCAAAGACCAGGTCCTTCGCCAAAATTTAAATCAGTGAGGAACAAATGATTTCTAAAATTCAAGGTGCAGAACTTTTTTCTTTTTTTTTTTTTCATGTGAATCGAGCAACTTCATTTATCATTAGTGCTGGCACTTTTTTCAGCGTTGTGCAGTTGTTTTGACGTGTTAATGTACAACTGTTGCTTGAAAGAGCCTTGCTAAGTCCCTTCTTACCTTTGTTTTTCCAGCTATACCTCTGTTTTCACATATAATTGAAAAATATGCCAGTGCTTGTCACTTGTTAGGTGCCAGAAGTATTTATTTTGTGTGAAATTAGCACACAATGCAGTTTAGAACCAGTGACTTCTTTGTAAATCATTGATGCTTTTTTAAAAAAAGAAGTGGTAGTCCCTGATTATCTAACTCAAACCCCCGCATATTTATCAATTCATCCATTCAGCTGTGAAAAGCTTTTCCTTTTTCGTTTGTATTTGATTTGTATTACAGGCAAAGTGACAGCACTCATGCGTTTAAGCTGCAGTGAGCTGACTGTTTAACCTTGTGTATTATGTTCCTAGTTATATAGACATAGAAGTTTTATTTGCGTGAAGTTGCATTAGTAGTTTTGTCCATGTGAAGAAGCGTTGACAATTCTGTGACTTTTGTTTGATATTCGTATGGCTGTGTGGTTTTACAAGATCCTTGGTAAACCAGTATTACTGAAAGCACTGAATGTTTTCAGTTTTAATGGAAGTCGAAGCAAAGTTTCTCAGTCGAGGTGTTTGCTGCTTTGTCTTTCAGCAAGAACCTGTGATACTGACAGACACTGAATAAATACGGTTTTGATCATGACTCCTAAATAAGGAGCAGAGAGAGTGGAATATAGGTCTGAATTGGTGTTGTTGCAGGCTTTCGTGTTGTGTCAGCTTTGCATGTATTATGAAATCTGCTCATAGTACATAAAAATGCACAAACCATATTACTGAACTGCAAAAGCCCCACTGCTGATACATCAAAGAGAGCAGCAGCTGTCATCCAGTTTTAGCCACGGTGCTTTTGAATGCCTTAATCCTCTTCCCAAATAGGAGGCAGAGAGAAAGTGTACTTTCTTTATACCAACCCCCCCATTTTTTTTGAAGTGTTGGTGTAGCAAAATCCAGAAGCTGTCTTCAGCAGCCATCGCTGCATGGCACATTATTTCCTTTGCATCTAATTCAGACTTTTCAGTCCTCCTCATGGATGCTAAGCTTTTTTGAATTTAGTTGGTATTAAAGGTAGAAATTACTTACATTGTGGTTACTCCCAAGTGTTTAAAATATCAAAGTGATTTTTCAATTGCACTTCGTTTTCATTTAGGTCTACTTCATATTGGAATTAACTTGGTGTTCTTTGTTCCCTTTCAGTTGCTGAAGGGGTGTACTCAGAACCTAAGTTACAGGAGACATACATGTCTACCAGTAGAATATATTTTATTTTGTGAAATTTCCACGTTTTCAGATTTTTTTTTAATAACAATTTTTACAAGACAGTTATTACAAAATAGCTTCTCTAAGAGGCAAGCCAGATTATGCTGAAAATGTAGCTTTGATCTGTTACTGCTGTTCTTAAGGTCCATGTGGGGCAGTGTCCTATCTCCAAAGTGGGTCCTGGGAGAAGTCTGGTGAAGGGTATGAGACCTGAGCCAAGCACGCAGTGATGCTTCCCTGATATACTTTGCTGTCTCACTAGCATTTCCCAAGTCAGAAGCTGTTCTTTGAACTAAATAAATTAAGACAATTTTTTTCTTCATTAATTTGCCTAATCACTTTTCTTAACTGCATTTTAAGAATATTTTGCAAATATGTATAACCACATTTCAAGAGAATAGCATAGGAAAATTATTTATATTGAATCGAGGTATCAACATTTTTGGAAATAAGTTATAAAAGGGTGGTTTTTATGTATTGGTTTGTTTATTAGCCACTGTCTTGCAAAGTGAATTTGCACTGCAAAGTAATCTCAACAGAGGAAGTACGTGGGTGTAAAGCTGACAGGCTACAGCTAGGTCATTCAATTGTCTGTCTAGATAAACTAATAGGATATCATTTTAAGTCTTTGCTAACCTCCAGCCTCTCAGACCAAGAATACTTTGCTGTGCTGAAATAAGTAAGCTGCTAGAGTCAAATTTAATGTTTCAAGAGTCCATTTGTGTTGCCCTATATACCCAAAGAGAATTTAAAAAAATCTACGTTAAAAAGTGTGTTGATCAGGATAGTACTGAAAGCCAGATGAGAGAGAATGGCATTTGATGACAAGGTTTGGTATGTTTAGAAATGCTCCTGTTATGAAAGCTGCTGTAGTGCCACCTACTCCTACACTGGAGTCTCTTCATTTGTGGGACACGCTAGCAATCACAACACACAAGGAAGATTAGAGATTACATGCAATAGCTCTAGTCCTACTTTTGTTGTCAGACAAGGATCTCCCAGCAGTGACATTACCTTGTGGTTTCCTTTTGCAAGCCCATTTTCCCTTCCCTCTCCATTAATACCCATTTCCAAACTCCTCAGTTTGAAATGCCCTCTCTTTACATCTTTAAAATGCTAGAAGCATCAGTATTACTTGTAAGGAAAGTAATTAATTAATGCCAAGAAAGAAAATTTGCATTTAGCATTTTGGGATGTTCATGCCAATTTTTTTGCTAGCTTATACTGAGTAAGAGGTTGTCTGTTTGCTTTGCTCTTGACAGAGCGCAAAAAAGAAGCCTGAAGTTCAGTGAAAAACCAAGGTACTACCTCATTATTATGAAATCCAGTTGTTGGTAGTTTCAGTGCAATATGTGTGCCTCCACTGGCTATGCCAACAGGCAAAGGAGTTCTTGTGGGCTGATGTCCCAGTGCCCAGTGGGTTAATACTGGGATCTCCACAGCTGTGTCCAGACACCTCTCAGGTCAATGAAAAGATGCAGAAACTGAAGGGCAGTTTCCAAATGTTGTTAATTTGTGGGAGGAGGGAGGCATCTCATGTTAGTTTATTCTTTCTTTTAATTTCTTTCTCCCTCCATCCACTCAAAAAAAGGTCATGTGCATGTAATATACTCTTATGAAGTCTAGAGTTAGGTTATTTTGAGGTTTGTCATCTTAGAAGGAAAAAGGGAAAATAATCTAACAAGGTCCTGCTTTGTTTTTAAATTACAATTTTTATTTGAAACTTTGAAATAAGAAAGTGGTAGGTATGTGGTATGACCTGCTCTTGCATGTTCTGTGCTGCATTACTGAAGTACTACTGTACATATTAGAGGAGCATTCTTTCTCTTTAGTTTTGATGTTTATTGCCCTGTCTGTTGCCGAGTTTGTTATACAAGCACCACAAAAGGGTGTTACTAGACTGACCTATTCATTCATGTAAATGGCATTAATAATTATTTCTTTTTCACTTTTATAGGTTATTGAATCACTAGGGATTATTATATATAAAGCCCTGGACTATGGTTTGAAGGACAACGAAGAGCGGGAATTAAGTCCTCCTCTGGAGCAGCTTATTGACCACATGACTAATACCACAGAAACAGATGGGAGTAGGGATGAAGGATATGATGCTCTGGATGAAGGAGTGGAGGATGACGATGATGATGACAAAGAGGAAGTTGAGGCTATTCATTCCTATAAAGATGTCATGAAGGTACAGTAATGGGCAGTTTCTGTGATATTTCACTGTTTTTATCAATGAGAAAATCAACTTTTATTTTCCGTGTTACTGTCTAGTGTGATGCTGGCTGTATCGTTTTCTGATTCCTGATTTCCCTGATCATTCTGTAAGGTTTGCTTGCAAAAGTGGCATGCAGTAGTATTTCATGTTTGTCAGTAAGCAACAGAAAATCCGTGACTGACTTTATTGTTGGATGTGCCATTAATACCACATTCTTATTTCTTTCATGCACTGGAAAGTCAGCCTTCAGGTGTGACGTCTGTGGAATTACTTTGTGTACAGTTGGATACTTCATGGGCTGTTTCAATTAATTCACCTTTTCATTAGTGCAGTATTAGTTTAATTATTCCTTATCAGTTTCTTCCTTTGCCACCCTCCCCTACTGAAGCAGAGGAATGCTTTTATAAGAGTAGCTTATTTGTATGGAGTGAGTCAGGATACAGTATTTCATCGACGATCATTATGGTTGCATTTCTTGACCTGAGTTGTGGGATTTGGAAATACAGCTTTTGAATTTTAATTGCAACAGGTTCTTTAATGTTATCTGGGCTACCATGAACAATCATTTAGAAAGATTAACGCTCTATTTTCTGTAGAGTAGTCTTCAGTACAAATTTTAGAGCCAAATGAACTCTTGGTACATACAAAGGTATTAATAAGCATGGATTTGAACAAAATTTGTATAATTGGTTTACCTCATAAATAATCTGAGAGTTTAATACAGGTTGGAAAATTGTATGCTAACTTGTACCAGGGCATTGAACCCTGTGTAATACTTCGTAAATGCAAGTCATATCTAAGGACCAGAAGCTTAGTGCATCACAGAAGAGTGTAAGAGTGTAGTGGTGGAAGCTGAGACTAGAAGAGTCTCCCAGATAGCACATCAGGACACATCAGCGTGCAGAAACAAGACCCCACTAAAAACCACCACTTCTGATGGGTTGACAGTAAAGAGAGGTCTTCGGAGACTGGGAGTGACTTTTGTTTGAGATGCTTTTGTATCCTCCTTGCATCAGAAATAATTCTAAATGCTTAATGCCTTCATTTTTTCTCCCTCCCTCGGAGAAGCAGGGGTCAGAGGAAGAAATGAATGAAACAGCCTTTCGCTCCCCTGTGATGGGGAGGGCCTGGCTGGCTGAAGTTCTCTTCCCTTCAAGCCCCTGCCACTCCCAGCTATGCTGAGTTGGTGCCCTCGCAGCGGACAGGAGCGAAGGTTGCTTTGCTCTCTCCTCCCTCCGCCACTCCTTGTCGCCCAGCCACCTTCTCTAGAAGTGGCCAGCAGCAGCCTGCTAAGCCTCTGTGGGAGCTGCTCCAAACAGCATGATGCTATGTAGAGGATAGATGCAATATATCCTGTTTTCCCCCAGTTTGGTAAAAATGCTGTGAATTGCTGGGATGATCACAGTTGCATCGTTAGAGAAAGTTTTGCTTAGTGCAGAGGCAGAAGACACATTTCTATATGCAGAGCTGAGGGTGGTGGCTTGTAGAAGTGGTTATTTTGCAAGTTCTTTACTTGATTTCTGCAAACATGAAAAGATGAGTTTGGAAAACTTCTCTGAACTCCTTCAGTTACGCTGGTACACGTCCATGAAATACAAAAAGGATAAGAAAATGGTCAGGTTTCAACTGTTAAGGCTGCTGAATAGTATCTTTCTGGTTCTGCTTTGTTAATATGTATGTCTGCTAGTCTGATGTACCTGCCTATTTATGTATTTTAAAATCAGCATCTTACATTTTACCTTTTATCATCTTTTGCTATTAATTTTTAATTATTCTGGAAGTGTACCGCTTTTGTGACTTTACCTTATAGTGAACTGTAGTTCAGCTGTCATTTGTACATCATCCTAACTTTTACCCCTCCATCCCTTGGAATTTTCTCTTCATGCTGTTGTTGCTTTTGCCTAAATTATTTGCTGCAGGCTTAACTTTGCGACTCGCCTTTATTCTGTACTCTGCGTCATTCCTATGTTGACAGTACTAGAAGGGCAACACTGTTCTGCCACATTATTTACATCAGTGCAGATTTGTAAGATCCTTTTTTCTTGACTTCCTACCTTTTCAGGGGTAACACCATGTTTTGTGTGTGGCTTTTTCTTTTCTTTTTTTCCCCACCACCAGTCATAAACTACGTTGCAGGCTACACCCTTATTTACCCAGTGACTGTTTCACAACAGTAGCGTGTGGTCTTGTGACCATGAGGCTCATAATTCTAATTCCCTCTTGGCAAGACTCACTGTGAAGCTTCTTCTCTGCAGTTTGTAGTGAATGCTGCAGCAGGTTTGCTCACTGAATTGAGCAACTGTCGTTCTTGCCTACCCTGTGTTCTCTAAATTGCAAGCTTGGAAAATGGTAGAGATGGGCTGCGTGCTACTTACTGATTTTTAAGGTTTTTAACTATATAATCTCCAGTATGGACGTGATTTTGTGCTTGAAATGTGATTGTATCATAGAATCATAGAATGTTTTAGGTTGGAAGGGACCTTAGAGATCATCTAGTTCCAGCCCTCCTGCCATGGGCAAGGACACCTCCCACTAGACCAGGTTGCTCAAAGCCCCATCCAACTTGGCCTTGAACACTTCCAGGGATGGGGCATCTACAACTTCTCTGGGCAACCTGTTCCAGTGCCTCACCACCCTCATAGTGAAAATATGTTTCATCCTTCTTCAGAAAGTGTCATTGTCAGGTCCAAGGCCTGTCTGTGCCACTAAGACTGAACTTCTCGCCATTAATCACTAATGTGGATAAGCCTATGTTGTGATTAAAACACAGAGAGAGATAAGATATGTGTCAGGTTTTTCTATAATGTGAAGTAGGCACCATCAATCCTGAACCCTCCCCTAACCTGTAAAGTGCTGAGTAACGTGGTGGACAGCTATTCCCAAGAATTGGGAAGAGGGTAAGTGCTAAATAGTACTGCCAAAGTCATCGTTGGCAAAGCTCCTGTTTGGAGAAGACACAGACAAGCTTTTGTGCTGCTTCTCGGTATATTTGACTGACCTGGTTTTTTATTTCATTGGCGGGACCAACCTGCTGCACAGACTTGATCCACTGTTTTTAAAAATGCATCTATGAAGAGAAGAGACGTTGGTTGCCAGACGCTTAACTTTCTTAGTCTTTGATGTATCTCAGATATGGCAGCCCTAGTGCAAATGAAGGGAGAAACAGAGACAGTAAGGACTGGATGTTTTCAGACAGATGCTTTCCTTGATTGAGGCCCTCTTCCCTGTCCCCAGTACATACACACCATGCATATACAGTACAGTCAATCTCTACATCTCGGGAGTGCCAGGTTCGCTGTGCACATACGCAAGGACAGAACTGTACGTATACAGTAATCCCGAAGTGTTGGGAATGCATCAGGTTGACAGCACATGTACAGCTTGGGGAGCCTTGGGTCAACAGAGGATATTGGCAGAGTAGGCCTGGCATGCTGGGTGGTGTTGGGCTTGCTAAGGGTGTGTGAAGTCCTGTCATGTGGCCCCTTTATCACAGTGTGTGGTCCTCCCTGATACTGAAACGAGATGATGCAGTTTATCAACCTCTTCCAGAGTATGCTCAAACCCTAATTCCACTCCCAATCTTAATGTTATCTCACTCCTTATCCCACAGATCTGTGCAGTCACATGGTTTAAGCCAGCACCACTTTTCATGTTAACCTGGAGGCACTTTCTAAGCTGCAGTTTATCAATATATGCTGGCCTGAGCCCCAACCCTAAACCCAATTCCAGTATTATCCTTTATTCTAGACCAGCACCCTCTTCTAATTCCAGATGTAAATAAAGCCACATAACCCTTTGATAGCAGGTTTTATTCTGTGCTGGTATTTTCTAGGCTGAACAGCCATCCTGGCCCTGGCCCTGTCATTTCCTTCAGCTTTGAACGTCATTGTAGCCAAATTGCTGCTGCCAGCACTAGACTTTACTTTAGCTCTTCTTCAGACCAGAGGTGTTGTCAGTAGTATCTGCAAGTTGTGACACTAACCTTTGTCACTGCCTCTGTTACCTTTTTCTGCAGGTCTCGTAGAAGATATATAAGGAGGCAGTGGTCTTCCTGAACTGATATCTTGCTCTTACTTATGTTCACCTTTCGTCCCGAAGTTAATTCAACTTTAACAGGAACCTTATCTGTAGCTGAGCCACACCTTCGTGTCCCAGGGACAAATATAGGTGGATGCCCCTGGTGCTCAGTGGCCTCTGGTCCCAGGCCCTACCTAACTAATCATTTCGAGGTAGTTCAGTAATAATGTTTGTTAATTCTGACAAAAAATTAACTGTCGTGCAAGTGCTGCTTCACAAAGATGAATTAGTGACCCAGGTCCCATAGTAAAGAAAACTCGTACTTAGGAAATCTCCATGCTGACCTTTTAATTTGTGTGAAAATTATTTTCAGAGCAGCATATGCAGTATTGTGTTATCTTACTATAACAAATGTAAACAGAGTTGCAGTTTGCAATATTTTTATTGGTAGAAATTCAAGTTTGTGCTTTGCTTATAAGCAAAGAGGAAGAATAAACTGTTTCTGACACCCCTGTCACCCCACCCCCCCTTTCAGATATTTTAATTGTCCTTTAATCATTGTCATGGTCTCTCAAATGAGAAACTTTCAAGTCTTGGTGACTCATATGACTTGGTACTTCAAGTATATGGCTGACTTCTTTCAGTGGAAGGAACTGAAATTTACAGAGGTGATATTGATCTGCGTGTGTTTTGTTTTGAGTACTCTGATGGTAGTACAGATCAACTATCTATGGCATGTGTAGAGTTATAGAGGAAAAGAAGAATATGTCCTGTCTTCATGCAATTACAGGCGGGATGAGAAGATCTACATTCAGATCTAAGTATTTTGGAGGCTCCCTTCTGAGTTTGGGGACGTACATTATTATCATGTAGATGGTATGACCCCATGCAAGTATAATATGGGAACCTGCCAGAGAGAAACCAGAAAATGCAGTTAAAAACAAGTCTGGGTATTTGTTTATGACAGTTAAAGACTTCATGTTACTAGAATTCAAAGGCCCATAATTTTGCCTAGTCCATGAGGTTAAAATTAGTAAGATGCAGCTTTCTGTGAGTGTAATTCTGTTTAAGGCTGGGTTGGCTTTAGCGTTTTTATATGAGCCTGCAGAACAGTATTTATGCTTCATTTCAAAACAAGCAACTTGCAGTGTACCCTGTAAATCTGTCTGAAGCTGGTGAAGATTTTGGAACTTTACTGAGATGGTAACCAATGCCTCAGGTGTTGTCTGTTCATTTTATATTAAAAAGGAATGCAACAACATTGGCCGTTTGTGAGAATCGTCGTGCCCAAAAAAGACAATTGATCAGCTCTCTTCTCTTGAGTCCTGTTTGTAGTGTACTCAGAGGTCACATGCTAGTCTTTATCTTGGGGGATCTTCTTTTAGAAAAAGGCAATCTATGTCTCCACTGGCTGATGGTGGGGAAAAATTGAAATTACAGTGGGTTGGAAATCCTCAGTTCCCTTCACTTTTTTTGTTACAGTACTTGAGCTTGATTTGCTGGCTTGACCAAAAATTAATCATCTTCTACCTTTGGATCTTCAGTTGTCCACATAGCCCTGGTGTCTGAGACTCTTTTTGTAATGTTGGGGAACCTCCTGTCCCAACGATTTGGGTCCCTGAAAGTACAACCATCTAGTTTTGTACCTCTTAAGTTCTGAGGGGGGCAGGTTCTCCTTTGGTTATTCCTTTTTGCAGTTTAACTCTTTGGGGTCTGTAAGCTAGAAAGTAACCCAAAGATCTCCCAAATGATTTTGTGGACACACCCCCATATCATATTGCTATGACAGGGCACCCCAGGTGGATGCCCCTGGGGAGTTTGGGCCTCTGGAGATGGACCTTCATGGTGCTGGTCTGAGCAGGTAGACAACTTTTGTTGGCATACTCCCTGGCCACCCTTTCTCTCTGTGATGCATTGACAGAAGTGGGACCTCTCAGTTCAGCAGCGAGGTCCCAAGGACCGGTGCTCATCTCCTGTGCTCAGGGGCTTAAAAACATTCCCTTTGGGGCTCTTACCCTCCCAAAGCACGCTGATTGAGAGCACACCTTTTTGTATCAACTATCCAGTGTCTTCAGACAGACACACAGACGTTGTGAAGGACTCAGAAAAAGAATTGCTGAGATTGGGTTAACAAAGGACTATATAGATCTTGACTGACTAGGACCCATCCACAGGCATTTTCTTATTCCTTCACCATTCTTGGAGCTAGCTTGGAATTGTCTTAGAAATGCAGTAAATCTGCTATTTTTCTCTTGCCCAAGCAAGCCTTGTACATGATGGTTATTCACTGAAACCCTCGTGCGTTTCTTCTGTCTGTGCTGTCACCTTGGCTGGGATCCACGTCACCTATATTTAGTCAAACCATTGGGAAAGTTGGTTTGGTTTGGTTTTGTTTAACTCCATCAGTTCCTTCATCTGTTTTGCTGCAAGACCCGCGAACATTTGTGCAGGCACAGCTGAAGGACTGGTGGCATAAACTGTGCTGCAGGCTGAGTTGTGACAGGAGTCGGCGTTTGAAGCTCTGGTAGTGTGCAGGCCCAGGGAGCTGAGCTGAGGACAGGCTGCAAAATAAAGCAGAAGTGTCTTTCTGCATGTTTGAGTCTCCGTAATGTATGAGCAATATCTCCATGTTGTTGGTTTTAAAAGAACATTAGATAACAATAATAATAGGGCTTTGATATGAAGGGCTTTATAAACAGCTGCAGAACAAGTGGATTTATGACAACTGAGAACTCTGCAAGTGAAACATAAATAGAAGCGGAAGTAATTTTGTACTGTTCACAACGTTTATTTTGAGAGGTTTTGCTTAGAACTTATTATTCCAAATGTACTTGCAAGGAAGTTGTCCCTCATGACTTTGGTCTTCCCATTAAAAAAAGAAAAGCTTTTTTTCCCTTGCTTTAATTATTCTTACACAGAACAGTGGAAACATCCCATCCATCAGCATGGCTTAGATAGATTGGAGTTTCTTATTCCAGGCTGGGAGACAAAACCAAATCACCTTTTCTGCGGTGATTTTTACCTTCCCATTATGGCTCACAGTAATGCATCTACACCGGTTAAAAACCTCTGTACCCATAATTCACATAATTATACTGGTATAACCTGTCTAAGGTTTAAAATAGTCTGAGGAATCCAAGGAGTTGTCCAACAAAAACAGGAAATACAGATTGGGTGTTCAGATTATTTTTATGTATGGGGAGGTTAGAATACATCTGAAATTTGTGTGTGGCCTTTATGTATCTAAAAGAAGCAGAGTAGGGCATGGACTTTTTTCCCATCTGTTTTATGCTGCAATTACTATAAATAATTTATATACAGGTAAAAATAAAGTTCCAGTTTTTAGTGGAGGTGGAAGGATTCTTTGTCAGTAATGGTGTCCCGTAGTGCATAAAGTGCAGAGCTTGTCATGACAGAGTTCCAGTTTTCTCTTTAAAAATACAAATGTCTAAAACATGCAAAGCAATCTGTTAGAAATAAGACATCTGAGTGTGAGGTTTAATCTGAAGTATCAAAGAACCTGGGTTAGCCTGCACTGCTGAAACAGACCCTGGAGACTAAAATAGATCAATGAGTGTTTACTTTCACAAGGTACATTTTGTTTGATCAGATTAATTTGAAATTCTAACTAATGACTGGAAATCAGGGTAATGGTTGGTCAATTAACAAAGTAATGCTGTAGCGAGCCGTAACAAAGTAAAAAAAGAGTGGAGCCGCTGTTCATTACAAAAGTGACCCATATCTTCTCGACCCTATGGATTAACTCCAGCACTCAGCCGGGCGATGCAGGCTGACCTGTCCAAAGCTGAAGGGATCTGTCTGAGTCTCTCTCCTTAACTCGCAACTGCCTCCCCTCTCAAAGTCTTAAAACTGCTAGGTGTGCAGAACGCCGTGATAGATTTTTCAAATTCACTGTCAGCCTGGTAAAGGCAGTAGATCTGCTCAGAAAAATCAGCCAGCACAGCAGCTTGTCTTGTAGGGTTTGGCAAAGGTTCATCTTGTCAGAATCTAGTTTCCACCCATGTAGACTTTGCAGTTTTGGATGTTCGTGATGTTGCAGCTAGCTTTTTAGCTCTACTGACTCCTTTCGCTACTTTAAAAATGCAGGATATTTTTGTACAGGTTCACGTGACATCTTCTGTTGTGTCTGTAAGGCACCAAGTGTTCTTTGATTTTCATGTAATGCCAACACCCCATAGGGAATATCCCGTGGATCTGATCAGTACTGCTTGTATAATAATAATTATTATTATTATTATTAGTGTGATATATGTTTTAGTAGACAAGTAAATTAACAGTGACATGCAAAATTGCTGTACAATTTTCTCTCTCATATAGCGTTATGTGTTGAAGGTTCCCAGTAGCTGCCCTCACAGACCATATTCAAAACAGTAGATTAACTTGTTTCTGCAGTTTTTAAGTTATGCATATATGGCTCTTTTTTGAAATGGGAAGTATAGATGTTCTTGTAGCTGCAATGTTCTACAGGCACAAGAGAAGCAGGATTTATGGGGTGAGGGAGAACTTCTTAATTAGGCCAGCTGATTTAGCTGGGGGAAAATATGTTAGCGCAGTCCAGGCTGAAACGAAAGGTCCAATGGCAGAGTGTCCAAATGCTTTTTGGCTATAAATTTTGGAGTCTCTAACTTTTGTGAGGTGTTAGAGCCTCACGATCCACCACCCCATTCAGGAGAGAAGTCAAGAGGAAAAGTGGCTGTGGAAGCTTTGCCTTTTCTAGTTCTTGCCAGGACACAAATGACTAGATTTGATGATGCTCAGAAGTTTTTCTCGCTGATAGCAGTTGTGTAAAAAATGATGGGTATTTCAGTTGTCAATATTGATAGTTCAGAGTCCCTTTAAGGATGATATTGCATTGCCAAAGAAAATGGAAGCAGCATAGATGCTACAAAATGACTTAATTCCTTATAGAGACATACTGTACTGTAACAGCAACATGGGAAAAGTAAAGAAACGGAGCGAGGGCCCTTTAATTAAGCCACTGTGATCTTCTTGCTTTTGAATTATTCAAGAGGGAGCCTTGGGCTGGAGGCAAAGTTTCTTTTGGTGCATTTATTTCAGTGCTGGTAACAGTATTAAAAGAAATGAAACATTTGGAGGAAAGTTGTTTGAATTGACTTAAAAGTACCACTAATTTTACAAAATAATAATCTCTCTTTTTTAGCTATGCAGTTTTTTTTAATATGCTCTTGATTACTGTGTTCCCGTGATGCTATTTTCTGCTCCCCTTTGCTTGGTGTACTGTCGCATGCTGTATTTTAGAACAATATTTAAGTGAGATAAGGCCATTTGATACAAAGAAATAAACAGTGTATATTAGATTGTGCTGTCCCCTGAAATCTGAACCTGTAAGTCAGAATATCGTTTTTATTCAAAGATTGGTCTGAAGACAGGGAATGTTTTGCATTTCTTAGTAAAAGGATTTTTACAGTAGGTTTTTGTTTAAAACATGTAGTTGCAACATCCTTAAATAGTACTGCAACTGAACCAGTCTTAAGGGGTAGCTTTCAAAAGACTATTGTCCACAGGATGCATGGCCCCAAGTGTATTTTAAATGATTGACTTGTAAATATTTTTAATGAAATAACACAATGGGAAAAGCTGTATTCTTCTGAGTGATGGCTTCAGCACATTTCTCAGGTCGTTTTAGCTTTGCCTTACTACGTAGCTTGGGCCATACCGTCCCAAAGCTTGTGCATCTGTGCAGACTTCTTGTATGCATAGTTGTGGAGAATTATTTTAACATTCTAATCTAGCAGCCTTCCTAATAACTCACACTAACTTGTGCCACTGAACAAAATGGTCCCAAGAGATGAACTCCTTGAATTACTAAGTTTGGCGGAGCATTTGTTGAAGGGATGGTATAGGCTAGCCTGGATGCTATAGGAAGACAGCAGGCATGGGAATTCAGGGATTTTGTGTGGGGAGGAGAAGCGAACTGTCAGAGCTGAGTAGCAACCATGGCTACTCATTGTTTGGACACCTGAACTAAATCATATAAAGAAGATTTAGCTGAGGGATTGGCAAGGGCAGGGAGCTAAGGGAAGCCAGCTGCACGCGAGGGTGATGCTTCATACGCTGTGCTGAGTTTGCTTTGTGTAAAGTCTGTAAAGCAGGCACTAGGAAGACTTTTTTTGGAAGCCTGGTTGGATGGAAAACAGAGGTTTTTTTTCCTTTGCCCTGAGGAGAGAACAAACCCCTTTGTTTTACTGTTATTTTCGTATTTGCATCTCTGAGAAAGAGGCTAGAGACTTGATTTTTTAATACTAGAAAAACTAGGCGTTTTGTTTTATTGTTATTGAGTTCACGATGGCAAGGAAGAACAAGATACTTTGGGTGATTTAAGCCAAAAGAGAGATCTATGGGCTTTTGCCTGCCTTTCTCTTGGGACAAAGCAAGCTTGGAGTTGGGACAAGAAGGTCCTGACAAGCAACTGTATTTGTTTTTCCTTTTCGGCATGCCAAGATTTCTTGATGTGAACACTAAGATCAACGCTTGCTTTAGATGAGCAAATTCACATGAAGCCAAATCTCTTTATGAACTGGTCTCTTCTAATCAATTCACATCGATCAATCCACTATATCATACTGTGTGTAACAAGCCCCCAAATGTGTATTTTACACAGTCATACACACTTGCACAGGTAGGTGTAGAATATCACTGTCCTCAATCCATTTTTTAAAATGGAAAGATTATAAGGTGATGTTTGAAAACATGACATCATTGGGGGAAGAAAATGAGCTATAGGGTTTGTTTTTTAAAAAAACTTTGACTTCTGTGGTAGTATGTAATATTAACAAACAAAGGGAAAAAATGAAGTTCAGGAGAGTATTAGTCAGTATGATTTATTAAGTCTTTTCATGTCTGGACAGAGGAATCATGTCACAGTAGAAATATTTTTAATGGCTCAGAGGTAAAAAAAAAAAAAAAGAAAAAGAAAACATGTTTTCCAGGCAACACACGTTTGGAAATAAAAATATTCAGTAAGTTAATTTTGCCTTTGTGTTTGTGTTTAATTTCTTACAAAACCTATACAGAAAGTGAAGGGATTCCGGTACCTTAGCTTGGTCAAGAAAGCTGGGGACAGTTTGTCTAAATCCCTTTAATGTAATTTTAGAGCAGCTTTGAACGTGACAAGTGTTTAAGTGAATTATGTTGATAGACAGGTTTCATTAATTAAAGTGATGTCATTTGATGTCTTAAACAGTTGTCCTGATTTTTCATTCTGGGCAGTGTAATTGGAGGTCAACACGTGGTCTGCTTTACTTTGAAAGTAACCACTGTGCTCATTTTAAAAGGGTGATGTCAGTCCTTTCCCCATTTGAATGTGTTAGTGAGCAAAGGAGGGGCATTTATTGCAATTTTGTGTCCTGGAAATGGCACTTAATGCATTCAGAGCCAAGGCACTTTGCCTGGGACTTTCCAGTGAAGCGTCTGGTTGCCAGAGGCACTTGGCCTCATGGTGTCACCTTCAGCAGAAATGCTGAACTCTGTTCTTATGGGAAACCTTTAAAAAAAACCAAACTGCAAAATAGTTGCAAAAAGTGTACCTCTGAACATTATGGGTTGGTTTTTCTTTCCTACCTGGGCGCACTTTTTGTCATGAGCGGCTGAAGAAGGAGAGGTGGAGAAGGGACATGCCCGCTCCTTCCAGGCCCTCTGCTAGTGGCCAGGGGATGTGTGGCAACCATCTGCGATCGGCCTGGCTCTAGGGACAAGCGAGCAGGTAAAACAGGACGGGTGTCTCTGTCGAGTTCAGGAAACTTTCCATCGTAAAGATGAAACTCAAGAGGTTTGTGATCTCCCACCGGGTGTTACTTCTGCCTGGGTGCACAGCAGCAAACTGCTGAGGTTAGATAACTAGGCCACCCCCCCCAACTAACCTCTATTGTCTTACGTGCCTACCACAATAAAATGATTAATAATTTTCTTTACCACTCTGACAGATAAAGATAACCTCTCTTTGAGGTTAATTTGGCAGCTATCTAGGCCTTTTAATGAAGATGCTGCAAGCAGAGTGGTTTCTTGGCAGCTCCCTGCTGGTGCCACACAGAGTTTGAGGGAGCTGAGCCCCCCCGCCGCCTTCCCCGGCTTCCACTTGAAGTCATCTTTCTCATGGGACCCTGATGTATACTTGAGGATACTGGCAAAAAGTCCTTTAGAAACACTTAGTTGTGTTTTTTTGACAGGACAGTGATGTTTTCAGCTATCTTTGCTGGCAGAACAAGCTGTAAGCTTTAACACTCGTCAGTTTTACACCAGACTCTTTGTAGATGTGATGGTATATCCTAAATTCAGTTCAGAGCTGTCAACAAACTGCAATTGAGGCACTTTGCCAATGTCTTAGATTTGTCCCTTTATCCATCACTATCAAGTCCTTCTATATGAAGGTGATGTTAAACTGGCTTTCATCCTGCTGAAGGTAACAATGTTTGAAATAAATTTATATATTTGCATTTCTAGTTAACCTGTACTTTGCTCTTAAGTCTTGTTTATTTTAAAAATAACTGCCCTGAGTTTCAGCCCTCAAAAGTGGCTTTATCGTGAAAAATGTCAGTACAGAAAAGAGTTACCTAAGAGTAACAATTGGTCTTTGACTACATGCAGGAGAGTGCTCTATCACGATCACCCCTTTGATAACCCTTCTCTCCATAGACTGAGGTCACTACAGTATTAATTACCTTCCAGAGATTTAATTCCTTTTATATTTCTTCTTTGGAAAGCATTGGTAAACGTATCATGAAAAAGCATCTATTTCAACAGACATGTAGCAGATACCTCTGCAAGTGCCAGGAGTTTTAAAGGTAGCTTTGAAGTTGAAGAACTGAGCTGGGAGTTCCTGCCCAACTTGCAGAGATATATCTTTCATGATATGTAACTGAGAACAGGTAAATAATTATCGTGGCATGAAATAGCTTAATTATTTTAGGAGCTGTGTTTGAAAACAAAGCAGTCATGCAGCAGTTGACTGAAGAACTAGGAGAGTGATTTGCCTCCTTCCATTTTCTCTTTTTCCCTTCAGATAATAAGATTTTGATGAAGAGACTGCTGGTAGCTGGGTTGTGGTGTGAGGTTTTTTTTTGTTGTTGTTTTTTATTGTTTGGTTTTTCCCTTAACTATTCTCGGTCAAGGACACATCCCTTTTACTGCAGAACACACTTGTTTCTGCAAGAGTCCTTCTTAGATAAGAAATGGTAAGACTTATCTGATGTGGTTGAAATAACCTAAAGAGCAAAATTATTTTGTGTTAATTAAAAACAAGGTAATCAGAGTTGGGAAGACTCTTCAAATACTTTAAATTATATATTTCTTTTCCAATGCTTTTTTTTTGTGTGTGCAAAGGAATTTCATTTCAAAAAAGATGCTCATCATTTGAAAGTGCTAGTAGCTCTTTTTGAAAATATAACAAACATTGCTTGTTCTTGCAATCAGAGATTGGCCAAGGTGCATGGCTGTGCCTCCTTCTACAAGTGGCATATTCTGAAATAAGCACGCTAACTGTTAGAAAGAACAGCCAAACCTTAGAGAAGAAGAAATCTTTCTGAATTTAGTTTATTAGCAAGAGAGGATCTCTCTTGCTCTGTATCTTTGGGTTCTTATCTTGTGTTGAGGTCTGTGTTGTTCATCCTTTTTAGAAGCAAGGAGTCATGATGTTAAAATAAAACTAATATATTTTAAGATCGGAGCAAGAGGTCAGCCTTTAGATTGCACTAGAATCTTCACAAACTCTTAATTATAAATAATGATTACATTTCATATGTATTCCTACAAGTTCAGGACCTCAGATTTCAGGAAAACCACCAGTTACTACAAGATGTATAATAATTCACTACAGTTGTCCATTCTATATTTTCATATGGAGACTGAAATCTTTTTAGTGAATAGGAGTGCAGATGGACCAACAAAGCAGGGACATGATGGAAAAATAAGCTGTAGCATCCTGCATGATTTGGTCAGCTGTGGCTTTGATCCAGATTTTCTTTATGTTCTTAATCAGGAAAGATTCCCTTCACATTGGCCTCAGATGTCCATCAGCAAAATAGGATTGGTAATTCCTAGGGTCTTAAGGGTGGGCGAGTACATGCAGCATGGACTGCAAGACAACTACTGTGATGAAGCCCGTACAGTCGCTACAGTCCCCGCGATGTAGACTCAGCGCGGTTTGGTATATATGAAGTGGCCTTGAATGCTTGACAGAGTGATGGTTTTACTCCTGTTGCTGCTGTTGGCAAGAAATGCGTGGAGCCAAAGCAAAGCAGTAAAGCTGCCTTTCCCTCAAGTCTCTGAGTAGTCAGGGCAGTATAAACACCATCTGCACTCCCTACAGGTGGTTAATCCCACCTATATACAGGGCGTATGTCAAACCCGTTGACTCCAGATAATTCAATTTCTAGTAATTACCAGACTAGAGACAATTTCCAGGAATGGAGTGTGCGTAGAGGAGAAGGACAGAAAAGGGCTCCACCGCTTGAAATAGAGTGAATTGAGGAGAGAATAACACCTTTTAAGTTCTGACTTACTGGATATCTGTTCTGCTTGAATAAGCAAGGATATATATTTGAACCAGAAATACAGTATTTTGGTTTTAGTCAGTCAATTAATAAATTAATCAATTGTGGGTTAAATAATTTTGTTCATGCCTATCTTAGAGTGGCATATGGTTTAAGTATTAAAATTTATGTAACTGATATGCTTTATAAGACAGTGGCAATGTAGATTCAATGGCTGTAAATTTTAAGGAAAAAAATGTTAAGCGTACTTGCCTAGAAGAAGAGGACGAAGAATTTTTCTGTAGGCCTTTTTCATTCAATCAGAGTTTCAAGACCTGATTTCCCTGACAAAGGTACTACAAATAAGGAGTACGGCATGCATGAAGGAATAGAATAGGTTTCCATATGCTGAGATCTGATGAAAGGAAAATGCAACTAGAAGTTGCTGGGTTTATTCATTGGGAGTGAAGTTTAAAGCTTGTTATGTTTAGTAATGCAGTTTGTTTGGTTATGCAGCTGGAAATCTGTTTTTTTGGATGGGAATAAAAAGTTATGCTTCAGGACAAAACATGAAAGCAGATTATTATTATGCCTACTGAGAGAAGTTTCAGCGCTTTACATAAAAACAAACAAGCTACCCACACACATGCATTTTAAAGCTCTATATGTGAACTGTAAATTGCTGCCAAGGAGTGCATGTTTTTATTTTAGTTGATATATATTAATTGGATTTTAAGTGGCTTATGAATAAAACTGCCTTACATTAATATATTGTCTTTCATCTAGTAAGTATGCAAACATCTGAATTGTTTAGTAATGAGATTGATGGGCACTGTTGAAAAACTGATAGAGAAACAACATCTCTTCTGCATTCTTTTCTGTGTGTATCAGTGAGATTTGGTTTCTGATTGGAGAGTCATTCCCCACCATTTTCTGTTGCCTTTTGATAAAATTGTTTTCTCTTTCATTCTCTTTGAAAATATCACTATTTTCTACTGTTTTTCCAGAGATGGTCTGTTTTCTTTCAAGCAGTACCCTGAGTGTAATGGTTGCTTTATATGCTTGTACGGAGGCTTGGAGAGAAGGGAAGAAAGAAGAGCATCCATCCTGCTCTCATTCTCTGCTGCATATGCCAAGCATCCTGGTACAAAACCAACCCTCCTCTCTTTTCTGCTGAACAGAAGTAGTACTTCCAGTAAGAAGGCACCCTTCAGCCCTGAGGAGGGCCTGAGAAGCATGGCAGACAACCATACAAAATGACATTACAGGGGTGCAACTCTTCGCTATCAGTTGTTCGGGTCTAAGTTATTTAATAATGTAAAGGGTGGTTCCATAGCTTAATGGGCTGTTAGCTAAACAACTACAGGTAGCCCTGTGAATATGTACAGCCACTCCCCTTCTCCTTTAATTATCCAGTTTTATCATGTTTCCCCATCTATGCTTCTACTCCGCTTCTGAAGCTAATTTTCTTACCCAGATGCCTCCATCCTGTCCTTCACGCTGCTGCTCCTGCATGAAATGCAGATATATGAGCGGTACGGATGAGAGCTGCTGAATGTACACAGAGCTGTTGCCTTGTTGTGAAGCAGAGAGCTTTAGAAAATGGTTGCTGCTGACAGGCTAACTAATGGTTTTGCTATATGTTGTCGGGATTGACATTTCATGTAAAAGAATGGGAAAAATATAAATTGTAGGATTTTGCCCTTGCTCATGAATAATCCCATTGATGTTCGGCTGAATAGTCAAAGAGCGAGAGCTAGCAAATTCAGATTACTGCATATTTATATTATTAATTCCTCCATTATTCTCCTAAGAAACAACAGAGCACAGTTTCTCTGAAACTAAGAGAGAACGCAGAATTGGTTTTCATTTAATTGGCTCTTTTGAAACAAGCCTCTTTGGGAAGCAGGATGTTGTTAGCCCACTGTGTAAAGACAGTGTAACAATACACCTAACATGTATTCCAGAAAAAGCTGTATGCTGGTGGTGTATTTGAGGGGTAAAAATAGCTAAATAACTTTCAAGAAGAAATGAGAAGTTGTGCAAATGCAGCTTTATCAAGCAGTCTGCACTAGAACATAAAATTAGTCAGTCATTGAAAAATCACTGTCAAAACATCCAGTGGAAATATCACCATCTCACAAAAACATTGGTTGACCTTTGAAGTCTATTTCGGTAGTCAAGGTCTTCATTCTGTACTTAGAAAGCTTAATAAAGAGTAAGAATAGGGTTCATTGAACATGAAAACTACAGGATTTAGCTTAAAAATTAAAATGCAATCAGTAATGTATACTGTAGTTTGATTTCCATTTCTTAACACCCGTGTAAGTTTTAAATGCTTTCAAAAGTGTTAGTAATTGTGTTAAATATTTGTAAGACTTGTTTCCCTTAATATAGTATCATATCAATGTAACAGAATACAAATTGTCTTCACCTCTAATTGTCTTTGGAAAAGGTTCAAGTTTGTAAGTGAGGTGTTAGTCTTGCAGTTGCTGTCGAAATTTTATCAAGATTCTCATCAGTGCTTAAGTTCACTCTGGTAGTGTGGAAGTCTTCTTCAAATAGCTGTGAAATGTAAGATTTTAAGAAAGAAAATGAATCACAGTGCTCAGCACCTCAAAGCAATCAGTACCTGGAGGAAACGGTGTCAGGACAGATATTCTGTTTAGAAGAAAATAATGGAAGAGGGTCCTTTACTGTGCACCAGTTTCATCCTGAGCATTGTTGAGTTGCTCAGGTTTCGCTTTGTATTTCTAAAAACAACTACAGTGTATGAAACGGCACTGCAGCGTTTCCCAAACACAGTCTACCCACGTAAATCTTTCAACTTCCATGCTGACTTAAGTTTTGACTCAGGAGAGCATTTGCAAACATTGTTAGTCCATGCCTGTTTGACATTTAAGCATATCTATAAATAACTTGCTCAAGACCTTTAATCCTCAGAGTTTGCAAAGCAGAGGGTAGTTAATGATGATGAAGATTGTATGATACAGACAACTGGACACATCTTTAAGGATCAAGATCTTATACAAAGCACTGTTGTCAGTCCTTGCATCATCTAATTCCCATTTGCAGTTTTGGCTTTAATTTCAGCAGCTGAATTTTTTCTTCTTTTTACAATCCTGAAAGTGGGAACAAACCAAGGCCACTATTTCATCAAATTGACCTGTTATTGCTAAATACAATAGCTTTGCTGCTGTTTTTGGATTTTCATATTAGAAAGGAAAATCGGTAAAGAAAGAATGTATTTGTTAAGCCTTTTTATGGGGAAGATCACTTAAGCCATTAAATTCTGAACTGCTCTTGTCCACCTCAAAGCCATGAAAAACATGATCAAAAGAACAAATACCAGCGCGTGGGGAAAGCCTCACCAGATCGCTGGGGAACAGTTAAATAATGAGGCAGATGTGCTTGACACCAGCAAACTAGCAATTTACCTCAATTTCCACAAAACCTACCTTTTCCTTGAAGTGTGTAAAATTAATTAGGAGCTCACGTGTCAAGCAATTGGACATTCCACGGCACTTGCAAGTGATGATTTAAAAAATCCATTTAAAAAGTTACAAAGCTTCTGCAGGTGGCTCTCTGGGAAGAGTAACTTTCTGTAAATACTTCCTGTGAATTTATTTTGTGGATAATCAGCTAATTCTGCTCCCATCCCTTTTGTCTTATCGCAGTCTTACCTCGCTATTACTCCCCTTAAGTCCTTTATCAGAGGGAGCAGCTAGTCCTTGGCCCGCTGCAGTTACAAGCGGCGGAGCCAGGGGCAAATCTCTGCTGGAAAGTTGGAGAAAGCAGCTGTGAACTGGTAGGGAGCAGCTGAGCTGGCTCCAGGTGTCGTGAAAGGCGCTTCAAAACTTGCAATATGCCTAAGTGCTGGGTACTATGCACAGCGGTGGTCCTAGCAGGCAGAAACATCTTAGAAACTCATGTTGAAACACTGCTTATTCCTCTGAACGGCCCATCCCTTAACGTTATTCTGGATAATAAAGTGAAGCAAAATGCTCAGTTGAGTTTTACAAATACACAGGTATTACCTTCGTAAGATTTTTCTAGTAAGGCAGATGGCTCCTTGAAGTTCATATTCATAGGAATAAAATGATAATCACAAGGACTAGTTTATCTGCATGGAGATAAAATGATTCCGAAAATAACTTTGACTTGGGAAGGCATCTCAAGCTGAGTTTTATTTTTTGAACCTGTTGCAGTACCATACTGCAAAGGATGAGGCAGATACCTAGTCCAGTTGCATGTTCAGTGATCTGTTGGTTAAGGTAGTTTCTTCTTGTTGCTTAAGAAAAAGTATATCTTTTAAGTCTCTGTTAATACTCCAAGGCTTTCAAAACACTTAACAAGCCTGGCATTTGCAGGCTGGTAGTATGTTTTGCATAATATCAATAGGTTGTCTTTGTGTCCCATGGGAAAAAGAAATCCTTTTCTTTGTGGTGCGTTCATACAGGCCCTCTGCCCAAGATGACTGCAAGTGGAAACACTTTTTGTCTTTTGAAATCTGAATTCCGTCAGGCCAGGTGTTTTGATGAAGCTTCCGCTATATATCTAGCCAAAAAGGTTTTGCAAAACCTGCCTGAATTTTAGTGGGTGAGTGAATTGTATTTTTTGTAACTTTATGGAGCCCTTGATGGAATATATTCAAACAGATGCAGGAAATGCTGTTTGATCTCTTCGGATGGTTAAACTGTGATTTCTGTTAACCACTGCTTTGGCTTGGTGCACTCTGTTTCCAAGTCAATTGAGGATGAATTTGGATAGGGGAGCTGGCAAGGCTATGGTATTTACATAATGCCTTTTTTTTTTCTGTGAACCTTGAATGTGGATGGAAACAGTCTCTAATCTTCTCAGTGATCTAAGCAAAGATTGAATGCTTTGGGTCAAGCTGAGCTTTGCATAGGCTCAGTTAGGAAATAAAAATCGTAAAAAAATCCCATCTCTTCACAAAGATTGCAAATGGAAATACTTGCAGACCAAGCTAGTTAATGTTTCAGTAGTTGATAATATTTTTGATATTTCCTCAGTTTGTAAAGACCACATAATTTGTTTTCAGCCATATTTTTGAGACTTCTTGGAAACAGAACAAACAGCCCTTGTATTAAGCTCTGGGCACTGTTCACATTCATTCCCCTTAGGATAGTTTTAAGTTGTATCATGAGGGATGAAAAGGCAAGTGTCAGAATAAGCAGTGTACAGAGGCTTTCTTTCCTTGATGAATTCTGAATGGCTGGAAAAGACTGCAGACCTCGTCTTGTTCCTTCTTGCACCATGACTGCTATGACATGGTAAGAGGAGGAGGATTTCATTAAGTGGCTGTCCTTTCATATCTCAATTATTAAAACATTCTGGCTGTGATTTTTGTGGCGTGTTACAGTAACATAGCTTTTCAAACACTACTATAATAAAATTAAAGATGTGATTTAAAATTTTTTTTAAAGTAGATAAATATGCTGAACTCAGGCTAGAAGTGACATTTTGTACTTGATTTGCCTTGCCTGTCTGGATTTTGCAGTATTTTTTCATGTAGAAGTTTTAGTTTGCCAGGCGCTCTGAACAACATGCAAGTATAATACATGACAACAAAGAGGAAAAAAAAATCATCACTCTGTCCTATTTTCATTTTCCTTTCTCTTCAAGCTTACCTTCCTCAGTCCAAAAATTTGTGCTAAGTCACTTGACTTAATGTTGCCACAAGGAGATTTTGTATGTAATGTATCTTCACATGATACAAGATCACTCAGAGACTGATTTTTCAGAACATGAAAGTTAGTAGGAGGTGCTGGCTCTCTTGTAGTTTCTGCAGCGTAACGTTTCCAAACCAAATGGTTAACTTTTTATGTGGTTGCTTTTGTAACTAAGCTTAGCAGCAGGCATTTAATTTTTTTTTGCTTTACTTCATCTTCAATAATAAAATCAAGATTATATCCATCCCCTGCTTGAACTTGCCACTGCTGCATTTTATTAACTTTTTCAATATTTGATGCAAATTGCTTCTAATTAACATGCTTCTAAATAAAGAAAAAAAAGCATTCTTAAAAACCTGTGTGCAATCTGTATAATAATAAAATTTTATTCTCAGCTGTGAAGACTTGTACCATTTTATGACCTTTTTGAAATTGGTGGTGTTGTTATTCTTACAGTTATTCCTGTAAGTGATGTATTTTAGAATGAAACCCTTTTTGTCTGTACTATAATTAATAACCAGAAATAGCTTACTGAAAACATAGTAAGGCAGGTAAGGACATGATTAGTTATTGAGGGAAAGGAACACAAATTAAGCATACTCAGAATTTGGTCTTTTAAATGTTCTGACTTTTTCCTTAAGTCAAGGGAAATATTTAATAGCTTCTGTCTTTGTGGTAGGTGTTGTCACTGTAGCACGCATTAGAGATGCATCTGTTTTGATTGTTCTTCCTTTGGCTGCAAAGGAGATGATACGATTTGCTAAAAAAGGAGAAAAAGAAAGGAATAAAAAGGAGGGGAGGAGGAAAGAAAAAGGAATAAAAAAAAAAAAAAAAAGAAAAAGAGGGGTTTTTTTCCTGTCAACTATGTCCTTGTGATTATCTGGAAATGTGAATGGTATAAGAAAATTTTGGCCATCATCATAAAGCAGTATAAAATTTGAAAGGGAGGAATCAAGGGCAGTTTTGTGAGCATATCTGCCTTGTGTTCCCTATTTATAAGGAAAATAAACACACATGTATGTAAACTTCCCTTAGATATATTCTTTTCTATGGCTAAAAGGAAAGATGTATATATATATGGGTACAATGATCAGAATAGGATATTGCAGGAGTCCAAATTGTGCCTGTGAAAATTTATCAAAGAAGTTGACCAAATCTGACCACTAAACTCTGTATTGTTATAGTAATTGGAAGAAATAAAAGATAACAAGGGGGCTATGGCCTTAGAAAGCGACTTGTCAGTGAGATTGAGCCAATCTAAATCTGACTGCAACCAAAATAAATTGTTCAGCCCTTCCTCCCTTTCTCTGCTCTGGCAGCGTATTCCCCTTGCTCCTTTTTGGCTGCACTACTACGTGTGTGTCCGTGCCATGGAGAATAATTGTCTCCTGCCCCACTTCCTTCACGGTGTTAATTTTTGCCCGGGTGAGTGATTCTCTCTGAGTTGGGGCACGAACTCTGGTTCCAGCATAAGGGCATCAGTGGCCACGTACAGCTGGAGGCCACAGGATCACACCTTTTAGTGGCAGCATGGATTTAAATCAAATTGAAAGCAATATGAAAGAGCAGCCCAAGCTTTACATGCGTCGCGCCCCTTGTAACCACAGCGTTCACTGTAATAACAGGCGAGATTTAGACAAATATGCCACTAGGCTAATTAAGGGCTCTTGTCCTAAAGAGGCTTTTGTTTCAAGCTTTAGTCCTGGAGATCTGCATGTAGCCACCTACTGCCTCAGGTTTTGGCTTGTTCTTAAGTTTTAGCTCTATAGCTGTAAGTACAGCTCTCTCTAGATATAAAAAATAAATAGCTACTATAAAACCACAGTAACAAGACACATTTTAAGGCCTTTGTTAAGATTTTGGTTTATTTCAATATGTACACCAGTGTGATACATGATATGGGTGCTCTAGTTTCAGCTTGTTTTGGTTTTTTTTATTTAAAACTGTTTGGGGAACAAATTATAGATGTTATTTTTTTCTGTCCGTTTCCAGTCAAGATTTCCATGACGAATGCTTACAGATGATGGGTATGACTTATGGGAAGTGTAAGAAAAAGATACTGCAACAATTAGTGTCAGTGCTGAGCTATTCTGCAGTAGTAGGAGCTGGATGTTCATGTTCATGAAGCTGGATGTTGCTCCGACCGTTCAGGTTCTCTACTTGAAATATAAAGGCTGGTTTCAGTGAAACTTCTCTTGTTGGAAATGGGAGCTGCATGTTTTACTCTAAAAGCAATTTTACACTGACTGACTGCTTAACAGTAGTTGTGAAGGATTATTAGTGATTTGAGTAGCTTTTCAGAGTGTTGCAGGTTTAGCATATATGAAAGCATTTATCAGTGTTTTTTTACATCGTCTGTGCCTATGTCTAGAAATATTCATGAATGTTTGAGGTGAAGCAATAAGACTGCGCTTCCATGGGTCTTGCAGATTTTTAAAATCCTTGTACTGCTTGAAATAAATCAAATCAGAGTTTCAGCTTGACGATTACGCTTTACATTTTTCCTTGCTTCACTGTCCATCATTTCATAAATTGGTACGGATACAGTTCTCTTCCACATTCATAGGAAGGTAAACAACACTTACACTGTTAAAGCTGGTTTGAATTAAGTACATTTTCCCAAAATTTGATACTGCAAGACGGCTTTTTTCCCCTTCACAGTTATGTCATCTTTCTTTTTTTTTTTTTAATGAAAAGGCAATGTCTCGGTTTTCAGAGTTTTCCAGGATGTGGTCAACCAGTCCCCTTGCCATCCGTATAGAACTCTTCTCATAAAATAGAAGTTAGTAGAAGGTTTAGAAAATACACCCCAATTTCTGCCTAAACTTAAATGTCTCATGGATTTTTGTGCCCTAAATATTGCATTGCATTGCCTTGCCTTTCATGTTATCTCATGCTCTGTAGCCTTAATAAAAGCAATGGGACATTGTTTTGATATTGCTATTTATTTTTCGCTCTAGCTGTGTGCTGCCCACCTGCCAACCCGATCAGAGGCGCCGAACCACTATCAAGCAGTATGTCGGGCTCTGTTTGCTGAAACAATGGAACTGTACACTTTTTTGGCCAAAATTAAAAGTGCAAAAGAGGTAAGCAGTCTGAGAAGGTTTTCTGCTTTTGAGCTCATTACTGTGTGAATTAGGCTTACAAAATCACTTCTGTACCCCGCCAGTAGTGGACATCGGAGGCTTGAGGAAATTACCTGTAATGTTCAGGGAGAGCAGCTGAGGTTTTTTTTCCTTTGGTCTGTAACCGTTTACAGATGTCTCGTAGAAATTGTTATTAATTGTGACTAGTCTGCTTGGGAGTAAACCAGAAGTTTTTCTTGGAGGGTCACACATTGCATGCGTGCATCCAGTTCCTGCATGCATGTATGCAAGGTGTTTGAGTCTTAAAAACTTCTCTGGTGTTTCAGGGATGTTGTGAGGTATCAGAGCTTTGCCTGTCACTCCTCAGATCCTTCTTATGCCTTGTCTTTGGCTGAGAGTTATCTGAGATTCTTCTTGCTCATAATTTGTCCCCAGTCAGCAGCTTCCCTGACCTTTGATGTATGGTCGGCTTGTTTGTCTGTCACATAGGCTTCACAGCAGAGCCAACTTAAAAATTTCCGCCTGTAGGTCCTGATGCTTATGTTCACTGCCTGCTTGGCTGTTACTGGTGACTGAAAAGCCGTCCTATGAACCACTTCAATTAAATGGTCTGGCTGAAGAATAACTTTGAGGGTGGGTGGATGATTTTTAATGAAGATAGTTTCAGTGATCTGGCCTGCAGAATGACTCCATAAACTATTGTATTAAACACAGTGCAAGTGTTGGTTACATTGGAAAACCGGTGGGTGAGGGGAAGGGCAGGAAGGGAAACGTGCTTCTTAAAGCTGGTTTCTTCACCAAAGCCAACTTGTCAAGTAAGAACAGTTTCACAATTTTTATTTTTAATAAGTCCCTGAAGGATTTTCTTTTCTTTTGTAAGTCAAGATGTACAGTATCTTTGAAAAGCAGGATAAGATTTTACAGGCTGATCTAAAAATTTTGCTGCTGACAGAGGCAGAGCTGTTCCACCCACACACTCATGCTCCCACTGTTTTCCTTCATCTGGTCCTAGGAAACAAACACAGCAAATACCAAACAAACAAAAAAAAAGAGTCATTCCTTGTCAGGTTAATGAGCTGAATCAGCTCATTAAAGGGTCAGATGAGCCTCAGAGCAGCACAAGAGAGCTTTTATCCTCACACTGGTGGTGGAAGACGCAAACCAGTTAGAGGCTTAAGGGACTGGTGCTGTCTTTCCTTCCTGGTTGAGATGCACCCACCCAAGAGGGAGAACCCTTCAGAGATGTTTTTCTGTTGCACGGGGTCAAGTTTCACCTCCGCATTTCCTCCAGTCCTACTCAAGCTGAAAGCAATTTTTAAATTGAAGGAGTATCATACAAAGATAATTTTGACAGTGTCAGCGTGGCTAAAGAGCCACTTGTTTTCTGAAGTGCCTGGTTACGGTTCATCTGCATCCAATGCCCCTGACACAGAGAGCAGACAGGATACGGTGTGTCTGTGCTAAATCTGTCTCCTGAACCTTGACGTCACTGATTACACATCTCGGCTTTTGGCTGCTCCTTAGTACTCTGACCCCTGGATATACTAACTGAGGGACCTGTGCTAGAAACACCTCAATTAACAGCTATTGCAAAGTCCATGTTGAGGCTCAAAGACCCAATCCTTTGGAGTTCATCTTTCTGCTCAGAGAGAAATTATGTTTCCAGTAGCTCTTGAACGTTTTTGCCACAGTAAGCAGTAATCAGGCATCTCTGTTGTCAATGTCAAAGTAAAATACTGTGGTTTATAACCATTTATAAGTAAGTCTTAACAATAATTTTTTAAAAATTTATTTAAAAACTAGAGGGGTGTTTTGAATTTGCAAATTATTTAATCACCTTGTAATTGGACGTAAAAAACCAGCAACATCTGATCACACCATAGAGCACACTATGAATTAATCCCAAATGAAAGAAACCATTTGCCTCTCAAAGGCTATTAGGGATTGATTCAAAGCACATTTAGGTCAAAGGAAGTAATCCTAGGAGATGGAATTTTGGCCCTACTGAAATCAGTAAGACTTTTATTGCTGCACCTAACCAAGGCCAGAATTTTGTATCTTTTGATTTCATTTTACTCTGGATCAGTCCCCAGTAGGCATACAAGTGACCAAGAAAGTTATCTTACAGGCAGCTTCTGGAATCTGAATACTTTGGTTTTATGATGCACTTGATCCTTGCTTATGGCTTTTATCCAACTATAGATTTGGAATGTATTTAATTTTGAAAATAATGTAGTATACAAAGAAAAAAATAGGTATGAAGAAAACACAAGGTGGAATGCAGTAAATCTTGTTACACCATTTTAAAATGACCTCTATAGTTTATACTTGAGGCAAGCAGGAATCATATGATCGCACCAGGTTTGTGTCAGTAAAAGCTGTGGTATTGTTTATATGCTCTTCTCTCTTGCAAATACAGAAGAATCTTAATGAGGAATATGGTTAAATACAGTTCAAGTCAATAAATTGCTTTTCCTTTTGTTATTGTCATATGAGTATTGGGTATAAAGGAGAGAAACACTTAATACTTCAGTAAGGAAATTTTGTTGTCATGAATTTGTGGCAGATAACTGGGGAAAAACCCTCTAATTTTTGAAAACCCTATACTGTGTAATATTGTGTTTGTGACACTAAAGATGCCAGGAATTTTAAACTGTTAGTTTATTAAAAAACCTGACACCTTTATTTGGAGATCTTCCTTTAGAATCCCTCAGACCTAGACACAGTTGTGGACATGAGATCAAAATGAAATTAAAAACACTAAAAAGGGGAAAAAATCCTTAAAATTACTTAAAATAACTTTCCTATGAATAAAAAAATTACTTTCAAATTCCTTGGATTCCTTCTAGGGCCACTGGATGGCATCTGGGTATCTGTTTCCCGGGTATATGAATTTCAGTAGTTTTTGCTCAGTAGGCGCTTGAACAGCCAACTTCACTGCAGTGGAATAGGGAGAATATTTAGCTGCAGAAATTCACTTGCTAGGAGTGGACCAAATCTGACCTATCTTATGCTACAGCCCAGGATAGGTTTAGAAGGGACGTACACTGTGAAAAAGGCAGAATAAATACTGCTGTGGTGCTGGTTTCAATGTGGCACTGTAAAAACTTGTCAGGATTTTGAAAGTTACAGGATTTCATGAGGGATAGATCAGGAGGCAGAAAGGATAGGCCTATAGGGTTGTAATATGTTTTGTTACTAATATATATAGTGAGTAGTCATGTGCTCTCCAGTCTATCATGTGAACATCACTGTCATACAACAAATGGAGCGTAGTTTAAGAAAGGGTTTTACTGGCGTGCATTTGCGTGAGTGCATTAATCAGAAATGATGAAGCAATGAGTGAGCTGTTCAGGTCATCTCGATGGATGTCAAATAAAATGTTTTAGGCACTTTGTCACATACTTGATGCCATGTGGGTTTTATATCCACTATGATTCCCTGTCTATGAAAGGTCAGCAGTAAAGCTGACTTGCAGACAGGGAGATGGTACTTCCATTCTTAAAGAGAATGAAATGTTTAATGTAGTGGATGCACAGGACAGGCCTCAAGCCAGAGTTGAGAAAGGTGTAATACTACCAATGCAATAGTAAAAAAATAAAAATAAATAGAGTAACAGTAGTAAAAATACATATTTCTGTGGAATAGCAGCAGCAGCTCCGAAGGTAGGGGTGAAATTAAGTTAACTAATCTGATCTAACTTTGCATCTTTTTGCAAGTTAAAGTTTTTCTAGCAAGTTTACTGGGATGTTTTTTCAGCTTGCTGGCAGCATCAGTATGCTGCTCAGGCTCTGTGAAAGGTGCCCTTGCTGCAGATCCACCCTGGGTACCATCTGCTGCCATCCAGAAGTGGTCTTTTGATGGGCCAAGACCTCCTAACTCTGTCCTGCTGTTTAAGCATTTACAGCTGATGACAAAAATGGAGTACAGCTTGTTTCCCATCTCAAGCAGTGAGCTTTTAAAATTGCAATAGGAAAATTCCACAAAAAGGGTATCTCTCCGCCCCCCTTTTCTTTTTTCATTGTGTGTGTGGGGGGAAAATGGTCAGGAAGGTGGAGGAAATGCATACATGTGTGATGAGGGGGAAGATTGAACATCTGCTAAAAATGGACCTCATGTAAAAGAAAAAGTTAATCTTTTTCAGGATCATCCAAAAGTCATTGAGATCACCTTTGTTGGCACCTAGCCAGAGGTGGAACAGTAGGTGCAAATAAGTGATGTCCGTGAGATAAAGCGAATGTTCCTGCTGTGGAGTATCTGAAAAGGTCACACACATTGCTCGGAAATGGCATCAAGTATAACTGAGAGAGACAGGGAGAGACTATGCAAGGATAGGAATGCAGAAATGACATGGATCGGACTGGGGATCCACCTGATCTGCTATTCACCTTCTGAACGTGCTTTGTTGAGGGAATATCTGCACTAGTCCTCCTTCAGCTCCCTGTTACTGCCCAGTCTTGCCTTCTACTGGAGTTAATGCTCCGTGTGTGCTTAATGGTTGAGTGAGCCAGCAACGTGCCCTTGTCGCAAAGAAGCCTTACAGTGTCCTGGGCTTCACTGGGAGAAATACTGCCTGCAGGTCAAGGGAGGTGATCCTTCCTCTCCACTCAGCACTGGTGAGGCCACAGCTGGAGTGCTGGGTCCAGTTCTGGGCTCCCCAGTATGAGAGACATGGACATACTGGAGAGAGTCCAGTGAAGGGCCATGAAGATGATGAAGGGCTTAGAGCATCTGACATAGGAGGGGAGGCTGAGAGACCTGGGTCTGTTCAGCCTGGAGAGGAGAAGTCTCAGGGGGGATCTCATCAATGTCTATAAATTCCTGAAGGGAGGATGGAAAGGGGACAGAGCCAGGCTCTTTTCAGTGGTGCCCAGTAACAGGACCAGAGGCAATGGGCACAACCTGAAACACAGGAGGATCCCTCTGAACATCAGGAAACACTTCTTTACTGTGAGGGTGACTGAGCACTGGCACAGGTTGCCCAAGGAGGTTGTGGACTCTCCATCCTTGGAGCTATTCAGAAGCTGCCTGAAAATGGTCCTGGGCAACTAGCCCTGGGAGGCCCTGCTTGAGCAGGGAAACTGGACCAGCTGAACTCCAGAAGTCCTTTGTCACATACCTCCAACCTCAACCACTTTGTGAGTCTGTGAGTGGTACCAGTAAATGGTGAATCCAACCTGTAGCAGAGCTAATAATTCGTGAGTGGGCTGTGGGTGATAAACTCCACAGCTGGCACAGCTGGTGCTAAAAGACACCATGTGATGCTGGCCAGCATAAAATACAAGAAGTGT
Source organism: Burhinus oedicnemus (assembly GCA_008921705.1). Classification (NCBI taxonomy): domain Eukaryota; kingdom Metazoa; phylum Chordata; class Aves; order Charadriiformes; family Burhinidae; genus Burhinus; species Burhinus oedicnemus. The sequence continues at coordinate 103,489 of VFFE01006642.1, read as the reverse complement.
CCAGCAGGCAGATGTGTCTTAATCTGCCGCAGTAGGTTTGACTCATATCTCAAAAATTTTTAGAGATTGGTGTACATCCTAAAGCATCAAGATTAATATTCCTTCCAAACTAATTAAGACTTTGTATATTTTTATAATTGCCTGCATCTTGATTTGCAGTGAAAGTCCATCTTCATCAAAAACTCATCCATAATTTCATTATCCACAGTATACCTTGGAATTAAGTTTTTGGTAGAATAGAGATAAAGCTCCCAATCTGTCCTCTTCATACTGTTCTTTTAAATAATGTTGCCTTTCATTTCTGTCCTTTCTGATGTGAAAACATAATTCTTTCAGTCTGCCTGGATATATTTCAATCTGATCTGTATGAAAACATAAACATAAAAATTTTAATTAAGTACCTCAGTATAAATGAAATTGTTCCTTTCTTTTTTTCCTAGTTTCATGCCATGCAAAGACTCAATTGGAAAACAGTTAATTAAAAATGTCAAGTGTTACTTTCCATTTAACATGGCTATACTGGTGTATTATTTGTACAAAATATGATAATAGAGGTAGTTAATAGGTACCTAAACAATGTTAATGGCTAACTTATTTTGGAAATATGGTCATTAGCCAAGTTTCTCTTAATAGTCTTGTGACTGTAAAAGCTGTTAAATGCCCTGCTGCTTGGATTTTCAGAAAGCACAGCTAGAGAAAGAAACAGATTCACAAACTTTTCTGCTCATAACTTCACTTTTGCCTATGCTTCCAGGCTTCCAGTGACTCCACTTTTGCAACTGTGTTGTTGTCAGGCTTGCAGCCCCATCGTGATTTGTTTGATCGGTCAATTTAGGAACTTTAATAAGGGAAAAGGCTGCTGGTTTGTTTTTGTGTTTGGTTTTTTTTTTCTTAAGTGATGCAGGCACCGTCACTCGATAAGTGTTACATGCACATGGTTTGGGGTTTTTTTGCCTCTTCTTAAACAGTTATGTTGAGCACCATGGTGACTATTGCCTTTTCCAGAGCTGAGCAAAGTGTGTCAACCCATACCACTATATATGAAGAACTTTGTCTGATACCCACTCAAGAGGTATTCAGTTATTAATTTACTTGATCCTATTCCCATGTTTGAATTAAATGTGGTTTGGGTCTTTTCGAAGAACTAGACTAATGCTGCTGGCCAAGCCCTTGGAATTGAAACCGAAGTTGGACAGCTAAATATATAAAAGCAGTTTTTCCCCTATGAGCGGGTTATATATTTTTAAATTGAGTCTAGAGGTGCAAGAATATTTTATTAGTTTTGTAGATAGCAGCGTAAGAATTACTTGCATGGGTGAACAAATGATTCCTAATTAAGCACATAAACTGAGAACTGCAGTAGACTGCGTTCTGCAATTGGTGAAAGACAAAGTCCAGATCTGGATTCCCAAGAACACTGTCTTCATTAAAACGTTGCGTTTTAGAGAGCGTTTTGTGGAAGTGAGTCTTTGATGCTGTGCTGACAAGTGTCTTACATAAACTCCCATCTGTCACCGAGCACAGGAGAGTGTGTCTCAAATGTGGGACACGCAGCAGCAGCAAATCAACTGCCTGCTTTTAATAGTGCCGCAAGACGTTTGAAGACATTTGGTATTTTTATTAATAGCTTTTGTCACAAAATACTTTTTTTTTTTTTTTTTTTTTTTAAAAATGGCCAAATGGTTTAAAAAAAGCCATAGCTAGTGAAACACTCTCTTCCTACGCATCCAACCTCAATTTCCTGAACGAACGCCCAGGCTGTAATAGGTGAAGCAGGTCTGTCATATGGGTCTGAGGTTCCGGGATCGTTTAGAAAAACCCTTTTAAGATGTTTCTGCATTCTGAAATGGCAACCTACTTAGGCCATGTATTTATTACACTGTAATAGCTCTTCTTAATCCATTGTGCCAAGGGTAAGTACAAGTGGTGACAGCAGCTGAGGTTACTCGCAGGTTTTGGATCACAGTTATGTTCTGACAAATGGTCCCTTGTATTGTAAATGTATTGGTTTCCATAATTTACGATTGAAACAGATGTGAAACCCACTGATGCTGGCTGGAAGTGCTGGAGGGAAATGATAATATTTCATTTAGTCTAGAAGTTTAAACATAATCATTTGTCACAGTGAATTTATTCCTTCCTAAGCAGCACCTGACAGGTGGAGAAGAGTTAAAGAAACCTTTCTAAGTGTTGGCTGGAAGGATAGAGCACTTGCTATTTTTTTTTTTTTTCCCCAGTCCTCCAAAGCTTTCTAACTCCTATAGTGATGGAAATTCCTTTCCTTTCTACTGTTCTCCGCTAATTGCATGGTGAGCTTCATTTAGGGGTCTGAGCTGGTTTCCGGGAAGGGGAATAAACTATCCCTGTGAAGTGACTTGTGGGTCTGTGCCGGTATGAGGGAAAAAGCTGGAGCAGTTGGCTAGGATGGGGAAGAGTAGGAGCCCAGCTTTGGCAGTAGCCTGTGCTTGTATCAGCTCATTTGGATCATAAAACTCTGCTTTGAGAGACTTACCTCTTGGCTGGCAGGTTTCACTCCTGCAACTCTCTGCTGTAGCTGGCATCGCTTACACCTGTGCTTTCTAGGGTAGAAACTGCCCCTCTAGCTATGTTCCAGAGAAACTAATTAGATGGTTGCTTTATTTGGAAGGTCTTTCAGCTGTTCAGGTTTGGGTTTTTTTCCCCTTCTTATTTTCTGCTGTTAAGAAAAACAGATTGTAGTCTTTTTAGCTTCATGGAATATTTATGTCAGTCAAAGGCATGAGCCTTTGGGCATAAACCAGCCCAGTAAACTGTATGGTAGGGAACGGGGTTGCTGAAAGGGGTAATTGCCGCAAATCTTGTCGAACAGTAAAAGTAAAGGTTAAGCAGCTGGAACATGTTAATTTTTTAAAAATTGATGTGTACCTTCCAGTATGGAAAGGAGGAGCAAACCTAACATTTGTGAGCTCCTTTACTGAAGTTAGCTTTTTGATTACAGAGAGGAAAAGGAGAATGTATCAGAATGATTTTATATTTTGCAGTTTATCAATAAATGTTAGCAAGTTTGCAAGTAATTTACAGTTCACTGATACTGTGTTTGAAATGATTACTGCAACTGTATGATACAGAAGAGAAACCCTGGATGCAAAATACACATAAGTGAAGCCTTTATGTTACTCGTTCTTTCCATTTTTCCTTTTTTCCCCTTGGAAAAGGGTGATTGTAAGTGTCAGACTGACTGCTGACCGCAGCAGCAGGACCAGCACAAGTTTCCATAAAGACATTCTTTCCCAATTGATTATCCTGTGGTGATACTGCAAGTCATGCCAAAATGATCCTGCATTGTCCCATGATATATTTGCTTCTGTAGTGTAGGTGATTTATGATTTTTTTAGAGCCTTCCTGTAAATTATGTATTTTATTTTTATAGGGCGATGGTACTATTTATTCTTTGATATGAAAGCAAGTGTGTTACCTACTTAAATAAGACAATAAATAACCTATTTGCTCTCTTTCCAAAACCTCTGTGGTGGCTGACTCTCACTTGCTGTCTCTGTAACCAGGTTTAGTAGATACTTGCACCCTGTTAAATGTGCAAGTTAAGCACTCTTCCACTGCTTCCATTTCTTCCACTGAAATGTTGGCAGTTTTGGAACTACACCCAGGAAAAATTTTTTTTACAAAATACGCTTATTTTTAAGTTTTCTGAGAAGCTGAAAAGCTAAATTGAGACTGATTGTTCAGTTCCATTAAAGGAAGCACTTAAAAGTGAAAAAAAGATTTTTGATAAACAAATACATCTGTCAGACCTCTGACCTGTTGATTTAGTCTCATAAAATAAACAGCAGAGGATTTAACTCTCCATTTTGAATACATTAGTGAGTACGTAGAAAACACATCAAATTAAACATTGTTAAAGATTTCCTGTAAAACTCTCTGTAAAAGTGGAATGGAATATTGAGAATTTGTTTGTACTACTGATTCCAGAACATTTCAATACAGAAGTAAACCAAAAAGTAGCATTTTGAATATGCAGTTGTTTATGTGTATAAGATCATTTCTGTAAAGCCACAGCCTTTTGAATCTTTCACTTGCATTTGTCTGTGTGCAGGCTTGCCTCTTCTTTCGTCTGCTGTAACTTTTAATAATTTTTCATATTTTTGTTAGTACAAAAGGGTTTTTTATGCCCCTTTGTAGATAATCTTTTCCATATTTGCATGATCTGACCTTCTTCATAAATAGAAGGTTTTACCTTTGAAAGATCTGTTTCTCTTCCTTACGTGATTTTATTACTCAGATTTCAGAATCTATAACCATGTTATACAGATTACTTAATTTCAGTATATATGCAAGTCTGTCACTATTCAGTTTAAAGGATTTCTCATAGTTTATTCCTCCTTGCAACTAACTTTGTGGGAATTTCTCCTTCTACAAAAATGAGCTGTCTCGAACTCAACAAATAACAGTAAATTTGGTATGAATGGGATCCTCACCAAGTCGGTAACATTCTCTGTGTTGTAGCTTAACAGACCTGCTAGGTGGTTGGGCTTTTTTCTGTGCATAGCCCAATTTTAGGAATATTAAAATTTCTGTGTATAGTTTTTCCTCTGAACTACTTTAATACTCAAAACTTAAGATTTTTTTCCCCAGCGTTTAAGGTCCACTTTTCAATTAAGAGAAATATATTCAAAGAGCATTTCAAGTTGCTTTTACAGTATTACTATTCAAGTCATAAACCATTCAGTAGAATACCCAAACAACATAATTCAACAGATGACAAATATTAAGCTTCAGTTTTACGTGAGTGTAATGTCACCATTCATTTATTGACTCTTTTTCTTTTCATTGGCAGAATCTGAAGAAGATTCAAGAAATGGACAAAGAGGCAAGTGATGAATCCAGCACAGATCTTGATGACTTAAAAAATGCTGACTGGGTAAGACAACAATCGAGTAGTGATTCAGCGTCATTACTAGTAGTTTATATTTCTTTATAATGCTTACCTAAAGTTGTTTGGTTTATGTTAAAATCAGTGTCTGGTTGTTTTAACATATGAATTAACAGTAACTCATGACAAGTTAGAACCAAGTGGAGTCTCAACCTTCCTTTGCAGACAGAAACAACCCAAGTATCCAAGCATTACATTTTTTCTTTAGACTTTCCATGGAGAAGCTTTTGCAATTTAAAAAGACTGGACATTTAGACAGGTATCATGCTGACTGCCCTTCAAAGGGGCAGCCAGGCAGTAAGCAGAGCCACCAGCTGAGTTTCTCCAATGGGGAAAGAAAAATATTACAGAGAAACTCTTCACAGAAAGTAGCTTGTTTTATTTTCTACTTACTGTTCTTGGCAGTTCATAGGGGAATATTATGAGGTTCTTAAAAGTATTTGATTTCAATCCCCAGTCTTCTGTCCACACCCTGTTCTTCCTCCTTTCCAGCCATTCTCACTGCCTGGAAAATGAGAGGGAGGTGTTAGTGTGTGGGGCTCTTAAAGGAAGAGCAAAAGGAAGTTGAGTGCTGAGAGGATATTGCTAGACCTTAGGATTTGGAGTCCATTCCAAAATTTCTATTTGAAGAACAACAATTTTTGCAAGAAAATTCTGCGCCTAAGGGAAACAAAGTTTCGGATTCAGTCACTGTTTTAATTCACATAGTATTAGCTGTAAGTCTAGAAACTTTCCTGACGTGTGTGCAGTATACTTGAAATGGAAATATAAATGTATAGTATGAGAAGTTCAAATCCTTTTTTCTATATTATCTTAGAGATTAACATCACTTGAGGTGAGAATCTGCAGTCCTGCTGAGTTGCAACAAAGTTTTGTTACGTTCAGGAGGGTTAAAAATAGGCTTATATAAAATAGAATGGGTTTTGGTTGATGTGTTAAAAATGAAATAGTACAGCTGTACGTATTTGATGGTGTCCTGAAAGGGGAATGAACAACTTTGGTTTAATCTGAGGTGGTATTCAAGGTTAAGGTATCAAACAAAATTTCTCTCTCTTTTCTCTTCAGGCTCGTTTTTGGGTACAAGTGATGCGAGATTTACGGAATGGTGTTAAACTTAAGAAAGTTCAAGAGCGTCAGTACAACCCGCTCCCAATAGAATATCAGCTCACACCCTATGAAATGCTGATGGATGATATTAGATCCAAACGCTATACCTTAAGGAAGGTCATGGTAAGTCAAGAGAATCGCTTGAATTTGTCAAATATGAAATGTTCTTTTCCTCTTTTTATCTTCTTTTCTTCTTTTTTTTTCTGAGAACCTTGAAATTACGATTTCGTGTGGATAGTAATGGTCATGGTTTTTATATGGCATCTTAGATTTACATAGTACATTGAGGGGAAAATCATGAAACCAACAAATGTTGTGTATTTCGTTTTCCATATGGCAGGCATTTAAAATTCTGAGAGGCATACCTACATATCATATGTTTGAACAAATGACTTGTGTTGATTTTATGATTACTGTAAGAGTCATATCCAAAGTCCTGTCACGCTTTCCACTGAGACATTGGTTTAGGCTTTTCTTACTGAGGAGAACATTTATCTTGAGTTACAACATAATTTTGGGAATTCCAGAATGTGAAGTGCTACCATGTTGTTACATGAATGATAATGTGACAGGAAAGGAAAACCTACAGTGGTTGAAAACTTGTATTACCTACTACCTCTATTACAGTGTTTGAAAATTTATGTTACCAGGATCTGTTATGAATTTTCAAGGAATATTCTATGTAAAAAATTGTACATCTTCAATCTGTAGAAGTTGAGCTTAATTATTTTCAGCATATCCTATTGCTACTTTCAAGTCAAGACAACATGCCAAAGCAACCTGAAGAGTGTTGATGGGTCTCCTCCTTCTAGATACTCATAAAGGTGGATGTAAGATTGACTTGAGACACTCTTTTTATCATAACCCATTGATATTACTGGTGTCTCCCTGTTCTTTCTTTCATTTTGGTTTATATTGTGTTCAACATTAAGATGTTCTTCCTGATAAGCTAGCAACTGATCTAAAGGGCTCCTTATCCATAGCAGGACATTTTAAACCCTTTTTTCAGAGGGCTGTATTTGGTTAATGTTAATATTTATACCTTGCTTTACTTATCTTTGCCTGTTATTAGTTACAGTGGAAGCATTGTCTTAGAATATTCAGTGTTCAAATGTATTTGCTTTCCTGACAAAACCTCACACAACCTTTGTTCGTGAGAAAGCTGTGATTCCATCAGAAAAATTCAGAGATGGGGGTGGGGAGGAGACAAGAGAGACAGAAAGCATGTAATTTGTTCTATCAGAAATCATTAGAAAAAAGAATAAAGGAGGAAAAAGTTGGAACGACTACATGGGGAGCAAATAAATGAGTTCTGTTACAAATATAAATGCCTTTTATGTATGAACTGAAAGTACTTTCCTAATCAAGATCTGGATTTAGACTACCAGATTGTGTTTATTTTCTGCAGCAGACGTCACTTAAATGTTAAATCAATAGGGTAAAATATATACCCAGGTAATGATGTTATCTGTCTTTCTGCTAACAATTCAGAGAACTGCGCTAAGTGTTCCTACTACCCACTGCAAAAGAGGAACAGTCTCCTCAGGACCTTGATTACTGTATGCAATCAGGATAGTAGTTTTATTTGAATGGGAACCCCTGGGTCACCTCATTTTGCTTTTGTCAGACCAGCCTTTAATTCATCTTCTGCTGAGCAAGCTCCTGCCTCTTCAGAAGAGATTTTCTTCATTATATGGTAGGTCTTGGAGGCACAGCTGGTCCTCTGCTCATCCAGACTCTCGCTGTATACAAAATCCCTGCAAGCATCTATTTTTATCCTGCTATCTTGTCTAGTAGGTAGATTGTCCAAAGTGACCTCTGGGCGTAAACATGAATTGGGATTACAATCAGCTGCAGGTACAGTACCTGTAGTGCTGTCTGTGGTGCAATTACTGGCTTAGTCTGACAACTGCTAATGACATTGTGTTAGAAAAATAGCTTCTTTGTTATTAGAAACCTTAAATTCAGTAACTTGGATTCTGCTGTAGGGTCTGCTTGAAGAATGTGCAAAGCATGTGCAATAGTAAGAGTGCAGCCTGACATGAAATGCGTGGAGCCTTAAGGATTCATATAGAATTACAAATTTAGTTAGAGCAGATAAATACAGCATCTTTTAGCTGACCATCTTGAGTCAAAGCTGATTATATGTATTCCCATCAGAGAAAACTGTTGTGGTTCTTGAGAAGAGGAGAAAAGGACAAGAATCCTAAATCTGAATTTTAAGGCAGCCTGGGAAAGATGGATTATGTTCCTTTTATCAGTTAACAGAGATATTTGGGAAAATTTTTATTAAAATCAATTTTGGCTTTAAATTTATAGGTAGTATTTTTAGCCTTGGTACTTGTCAAAATGCATATCCTACTAATGATAACAAGAGGTTAAGTAAATTTGTTAAGTAAATGAGATATAACACAAAGTCTTTACTGTTCTTTTTATTAATATAATGTTGTGTTTAAAAGCGTAGCTTGATCTGTCCCTGACTGCTCAGTACTCGAGTAGAAATTAGGAAAGGAACAGATGTCCTATTAGGTGCATTACTTAGGAGCTATTTTGGTGTTTCAGACTATCAAAAGTATTGAGTTAAGAGACGCCAATAACTGGAGCTGTCTGTTTTCATCCATCTTCTGTCATAGTTGAAATATTCAAAGTGTTTTGACGATGTAAAATGTCAAATTCTGAGCTTTTTGTAAATAACTGGTTTCATTAGTTTCAGTGACTTTGGCATTTCCATTTCAGTACATATGAAAATAATTTCAAATTTGTCCTCTCTCTATCCCAGTGTGAGAGTCCTTGTTTCTATGGTTGTTGTGGGAACAAGATAACTTCACCCTGGCATTTCATAATCTTTGAATGTCTCCCTGGAGAGATTTAATAGCATTTTTCTCCTATGGAGCACTCATTCCCAAAAAGTTAAAAATTGTGAACATTGGTAGAGTCAACAGTTGGAAACAGGGAAATGTAAGAATTAAATTACTCTTACAGGCTTAATTTTTCTTTATTATGCGTATGTGTTAAGCTACAGCTTTTGATTCCACATGGATTCACAATTAGCTCTCTTTCCTGCCCACCTCCCCCACTCTAAGACGTGCACCATGCACTGTAGCTCTTGAGCAGCACTTACTGAACAGTCGCTGATAACTCTAATGTTACTTTGTCGATGCATGGCTGTCGGGCACCTTTTATGTAGCATCCAAACTCAGCATTACATTGCATAACAGTTAAATTCTTCACAGGTAACGGTGCTCTTGTCTTCATATTCGAGCTCTTCACAAATACGTGTGATGCAGTGGTATTAGCTTGGCCATGTTGCAAAAGAGAGTTTAGGCATATAGATCGAAACTATTATTATAAAAAAAAAAAAAAATCCAGTAATTTGAATGTCTAATCTGAGAATCTTGTGGCATGGCTGTTTGGGTATTTTTGACAAAAAACTATTTATTTCTTTACAGTATTTAGCATCTTACAGTACTTACATAAATTGCAGTAACAGCTGTGCATGGACAGTATTTTCATAAGCCAGATTTCAGATGTTTCAAGCTGGACATAGAGAATATGAGGAAAAGACTTTGACCAGTTTGTCCAGCTGAGCATCATAAAGTCTGTCATTCTCTTATGCACAGGTCTGATTTAGTTTTACTGGGCGGTATTCAGCTGCCTTAAGCAGGGAACTATCCTTTTTCATCTTCTGCCTTCGTCACGTGTTTCTGCAGAAGTTTAGGAGTCATTCTAGGTAGAGCAGTGAGCTTTACAGTTCCTAATCATGCTTTAGAGGTACTCGAAGGAGGAGTGACTCTGTGTAAGTACTGTGGTTATCACATGGCATCAGAAACTTGTATCTAGAGTAGATGTGCAGGAAGAGCAGTGTGAATACAGTGGCTTGTGATGTGAGGTACCAAAGCGCTTCATTCTTGGACACTGCTGCTTGAGCTTGCTGTGGGGTGTCAAATACAAACTGCACAACGACTGTGTTAACGAAAGCACTATACTGTGTGCATAATGAAAGATGGCAAATATAGATCTACTTGTAATAACTTTAATTCACAGCTGAACTTTATCATGAGCTGTCCTGAAAATGATGTAGCATGCCCCTTCTGTCTGTTTCAGTGACCATCCAATGTAATTTTAAATGAAAATTTCCAGATACTGCAAAACAATATCAGTTTCCTGTTGCCTATTATTTAGAGATAGCACTCCCCTACTTAACGGTGTCACCTTTTACAGTGAGACAAATAAATACCTGAGATAATTCAATGTCAGTGATAAGTGATGTATGTTTTGTGAAAGTCATTTGCAATGTACTCCTTGTTTGGGATCACTATTTTTAAAGCTCGGGCTTCAGCCAAAGCTTACTGAGTACCATTTGCAGTTATTTTTTTAGCTGCAAATCCATATTTATATATTAAAATGTGATGGTAGCAGGTTATGAGTGAGTAGGTGATTACATGATAGTTTTTTTTGTGCTTCAGCTGTTTAGATATCTAAATTTCTGGTTGATTTTTATAATCATTGGTTATACTTTCCTCACACATGAAGACTTAGGATAGTTTTACAGTGTTTTGAGGTGTTTATTTAAATACTAGTTTGCAGATGGGGCCAATCTGGTATGTGAAAAAAAAAAAAAAAAATTGTGGTTGGGTTTTTTTTCCCCTGCATGTATCGTGGCTGCATCTGTACAATATATCTCTGATTTAGACTCTAATCAAGAGCCATGAATTTTAATTAATTAAAAGTAGAAGATGCATGTGAAATTGCTTATTACAGAGAGAGTCAGTTTGAGTAAAGAAATAGATCTGGTGTGGACAGAGAGGATAAAAGTTTCCATTCAGTGTCTTTCCCATCAGCATCTTGTTTGGGCACCAAGTATGAGAAGGTAGGTTCTGCCACCGGCGCTCCTGCTCTCGGCTTGTTGTCTGCAAAACATCCACTTGCTTTGCCAGCAGCTCCCTGTGTATCCTGTGGAAAATCACTTAAGAAAACCTTACGTTTCTCCTTTTCCAATCAAATGGGAATACTGCTACTAATTATACCCTGGTGGCATTAAGTCAGGGCGTAGAGTGCCCTGAGGTGGAAGGCTCAGAACCATGTATTATTTATTTCCTATTGTCATGCAGAAGGTTGTTCCCCAAGGCTGGAATGGAGAATCTCAGTTTACAAAATGGCTGTTCTGATGGTAATAACTCTCAACTGCAGCTATCAACTTTGACATCTGATGAACAGTGACTCGGGGAAGAGAGGCTTCGCATTTCATTAACAATCCTGCAAAGCATGCTGGCCTCAAAAAATTGCTCAGTCTTTAAACAGAAGAAATCAATCACGCCACTTAAAATACTATTCTCCTCATCATAAAATGTCAAATCACCGTTTAATATAAACCTTTTCAATTTTAATTTTTCTGCGCTATTTTTAGGAAGGCGATACATGTTGTAGAGTTTAGCAGCTTGATATTCTCTGCCAAGCTACACGAAATTCACTCTAAGGGGATGGGTGGGGGGAACAAATAGAATTTGGACCATGTCTGGGGTAGGATAGCTCCAGAAAGAGTCCCTGGGAAAGCAATGAAATGTTCCCCAGGAGGGACTCTGCATCCCCTTTCTTATCGGGGAAGGGATGAATCTTTTCTGGGAGGCTGTCGCTCTGCCTCAGCCTGGAAACAGGGCACGTCTGAGGTGAGCAGAGCTTATAGGGAAGCTGCATGGCATTACTGAAGTTCAATTAGGGATCGTGTTCAGGTGACCTTATGGGCATTTCAACCTGTTTTTTTTAACTGCAGCATTCCTTCCGGTTAGCAAAAGTCCATGTGATTTGACAAACCAGAGCTGTGTCTTTACATATATTTTCTGGCTACAGAGCTTGTATGAACAGAGTCTCCCAAAGAAAAATGAGCCAACTGACCCTTAAAAAAAGAAAAAGAACAAAGAAAAAAAATGCTGAAATTTGGGACACTTGGTCTAAGAAATACAGCATCATGGGAATTTCTGTCAAATTGGTGGGGAGGGCTGGTAGCCAGCTGCTGTCTAGTAATAGAAGGTACCAGAAGGATGTATGGCATAGGATGCTCTCTCATCCCGGACAGTGTGCTTAGGCATTGTGCTGTATGAAGACTGAATCTGACAGGTCAATTTTTTAAGCAAATCCATGCACTTATTCCCAGCTTACAATTTATAAATTATTCAGATGATAGGAAAACTTCCGTTGCCTTCTTTTATATCCTGTACATACAGTGAATTGCTGACTCTTTCCTGTGATACCTTGTATACGGTCCTATATCTAAATGACGTATCAGAGAAAGAAATGTCTGTATCTCTGGAGAAAACCAGCCAAACAAGCAAGCAACCCTCACCCAGCCCCTTTTCTACAGAAATACATGATCTACAGCGAGGAAATGCTCTTCCTCTACTTTCAATGGCATGCCATGGCATTCTAGTGATTTACTTTCTAGAGTTATTACCAAACTTGGTTTTACACTTGAGTAATCTTTAAAGTGCAGGTGAAGAGGTAGCTATGAAATCATGCTCAGGGCTTCCCTCTCCTTCTGCTGGGATTTACGCACAAAGGCACCTCTTCATGGCCAGAGCAGCAGAGGCAGGTGGTAGAGACAAAAAACCAAGGGGAACATATTTTTCATCCACTACTACAAGCAAATCATTGGTGATTGTGCCAGATCTAGCTTTGCTTTCATGTCAGTGCTTGAGAGATGGTAAGGAGATCAAGAAAACTGGGGCCTTAAAGAGCATCCGTGTTTTCTCAGAAGCTAACAACAGAGTATTAGAGACTGTGTAATGATTGGCAGTGAGACATGGTTCAAATAGCTGTTCTTAAAAATGGTGCTGGCACCTTTTCCTCCAAACAAGACACAAGCTTCATCTGCATTCTCCCATAGACACGATTGCATCCTTGACATTTGATTTCATCATTTCAAAATCCTGAGTATTGCTGATTAAAGCTGCTGCAGTTGTGGTTATTCTGCAGCTATCTGCAAAGCTGAAAAGCTGTTATCTACATTTTTGCTTGCCTGTGCTCTGCGTACGGATTGTTCCTCTGCTCAGGACTGGTGGGTTTTTACGTCTGGCGCAGGTGTCAGAACACAGCAAGCTCTGTCAGGGTTGTTGTGAGTTTTCAATTGATCTCATCATCTGCATGAATATGAATGCAAAACATGGAAATATATATTCCACTTTCTCCTTTCCAGGTCAACGGAGACATTCCACCTCGATTAAAAAAGAGTGCCCATGAAATAATCCTGGATTTCATCCGATCACGACCTCCATTAAATCCTGTATGTAATCCAGTGGGCTTCGTTCCTAACAAAAATTTGCCTTTTTAAAGCATGCTTTTGTCAGGGAATATGTTAAATATTACGTTTTCTGACATGGGCTTTCAGAAATACAGTCTTCCGTACGTAGAATGCGGTCTCTTAATGAACAGTGTACACACTGTTCATACCTTGCACCTACCAATTAATAGCTGTTATTATGAGCAGCCCTTTATCTCTGGGAAGTCATAATGAATTGGGGAAAAATACAATCCTCTTTCCAATTTATGTGAGTTTTACAACTGAGTGCATGTAAAATCATATCACAAAATTCCACATTTTTTTTCCAAAAAAGTGTGAAATCTACTTTCAAGGAAGCACTGTTTTATATAAATATGATTATCTTTATATCCCGAGGCCTCAGCAAGAAAACTGAAACCAACCCCACCACGGCCACGCAGCCTTCATGAAAGGATACTGGAGGAAATCAAGGCAGAGAGGAAGTTACGTCCAGTCTCACCTGATGAGATAAGGCGTAGCAGACTGGGTAAGCACATTGCTAGTTTTTACCTGCAGCATCCACAGAAAACTTCCCACATAAGATGCAGCAATGTATGTGATGTCTGTGCAGATGTCACTGAAGATAAAATTGTTCTCATCCCTTCAGAAGAAGAAAGACCCTACAGGCTTTGCTAGGGCTATGCAGTCTTTGTGCTAAGTTATTTTTAAAAATAAGATACTTCAGCTTGATTCCCTTCATGTTTTTAATGTAAGTAGTAGATAAATTTAATGGCATTACATCACTTGTTGCACGTGACAGTTAATGTTAGATTTGCTCAGAATGGAATGGATATTGCTTCTTGCCAGTGCAGTATTCCTTGCATATCTGCAAGGATTCTTTATGTGTCTGTTTGTTTTTAATTAATTTTATTCTCTTTATTTCCTATTGTTAGCATCATCAATGGCCTTATTTTAATTTAAAATCTGCTTTTATTTTATTTGCTGAACCTGTTGCTTCTATTTTGAATCTAAATCTTTGCTTCATTTTTTTAAGTTATGGAATGTGTGGTTGTATATATTTTCAGTGGGCAAATAATTCAGACTTGCACTGCAAAGCATTTCATTTCTCCAGTGTATATTCAATAACCTACAATGAAATTATACAAGTATTATGTTTTCCAACAATCACCCATTTGCACTAGTTCAATGGTTCTGATGACAAAAGCATGACAAATATAGTCTTACGTTGTGACTTAAATTTCTTCAAGAGCATGGTATTTATCTGTATCAGAAAAACTGAGCTAGCTGGATTTTTGAAGGGCAAATGTGGCATCTTATGGCTGAAAAGCATGAAATAATCCACATATGTACTATCCATCGCTGCTTTTTGGAAAATATTTGTGCTTGCCACCTGTGCTTAAAGGCACTGCTCCAGATTCATGTGGGTTCTGACAACCCATTGTCTGCAGAGAAAAACAATTCCATCAGTCTTGCTTTGTTGCATTGTTTTTGAAGTGCTCGGTACAGTTTGGTGAATGCTCGGGTGCATTTTTAAAAGCATGGTGTTTTGAATGTTGTTTCTTTGGGCATTCCAGGTTCTGGTTTGGATTTATGCTTGCTGTATCAGTTAATGTTTCTAATAGGCCTAGACATTTTTCCAAATGTGGGAATCTTGTAAAACTGTGGAACAATTCCTTACTTCTCTTTCAGACATTCATTTTCAGTATTTTAGATGTTCTTCATTTGGGAAATATCATGTCCTCTCAGGGGCAGCAATTTTGATTGAATACATCTTTACATTTTCTAACTGATATAAATGACATCAAACCCGTTTTGTAAACAGTTTCTAAAAACAATTTTGCAGTATTACTGGTTAGAACTTCCTGAACTGATTTCACGACTTGGCTTCCAATGAGGGATACCTGTCTTCCACCAATTCTTCGTTTTTTGTTAAAGAATTAAATTTTTGAGTTTTGGAACTGTGGTAATTCCATTTCAGTCCACTGAATTGTTTGGATTAAATGGCATATTACTGGAGGTGTAAAAGGGGATGCATGCAAGTTTTATTTCCCAAGTGTTTATTTGCTGCTGGCATGAAGAAGAAAAAAGACCAGGGGCCTTGAAGATAATTTTTTCTTATGTTGAAATATGAGGTTTTCTTCTTTCTCATCATTGAAATGATTGCTATGTCCAAAGCTGCTTTTAGAATAAAATGTGTTTCTGCAGAATTGGGAATGGAGTCATAGAATCATAGAATGGTTTGGGTTGGAAGGGACCTTTAAAGGTCAGATAGTCCAACCCCCCTGCAATGAGCAGGGACATCTTCAACTAGATCAGGTTGCTCAGAACACCATCCAGCCTGACCTTGAATGGTTCCAGGGATGACGCATCTACCACCTCTCTGGGCAACCTGTTCCAGTGTCTTACCACCCTCGTTGTAAAAAATTTCTTCCTTGTATCTAGTCTAAATCTTCCCTCTTCTAGTTTAAAGCTATTAACCCTTGTCCTATAGCAACAGGCCGTGCTAAAAATTTGTCCCCATCTTTCCTGTAGGCCTCCTTTAAGTACTGAAAGGCTGCAATGAGGTCCCCCCGGAGCCTTCTCTTCTCCAGGCTGAACAACCCCAACTCTCTCAGTCTTTCTTCATAGAAGAGGTGTTCCATCCCTCTTATTTTTGTGGCCCTTCTCTGGACATGCTCCAACAGGTCCATGTCTTTCCTGTGCTGAGGGCTCCAGAGCTGGACCCAGTACTCCAGGTGGGGTATCACCAGTGCAGAGCAGAGGGGCAGAATCACCTCCCTCAACCTGCTGGCCACGCTTCTTTTGAGTCATGCTACTGACATTCAATATGGTACAAACAGATCTGCCATATAGTTTAGATGACCACTGAGTGTAATTTAATGTAACAATATGTAAGGTAATGAGGTTTAAGGATTATAAATCTAAGTAGAAACACCATGTGGGACACTTGCACCATCTGGACAGAAATATTTGTTGCTATTAAAAAGGAAAAAAAAGAGCATTAGAGTGAAATATTTGGGAGTATAAGGTACATTGCACGTGCCCCAGAGTTATTGCTTGTTGCTGGGTTTGTAGCAGTCAAGCACACAACTACACTTGACTACTGGGGTGAGGGGGGCTGTACCCCTGCAGTTCCTCCTCTGTGATATGAGTGGAGCTATGGCATGTGTTCCCCAGCAGCCGCAGGCTGTGTCCCTCTGCTCTGCACAACACGTGTACAGGTAAGATCTTCTCTACCCTGAGCTGCCACTGAGAAAAGCCAGCTCTCAATCCAAAACTTCTTTGGAATGTTAATTTAATCTTGGTAGCTGTTCTCACAAAGGGAGAGATTTGAGGAATTGGAGCGAGCTTTCAAATGACCTCATAAAATCATCAGAGTAAGCTATCGAGACATACACAGCCTTGAGGTACGTGTCCTTTTAATTAAAAGCATGGATTTGTGACTCAAGCAAGTTGAGCTAGTGGAGCTTGGAGAAAACTCTGTTTCATGTACATGTTTTATCAACCTTCAGTTAGGACTCAGCATTAGATGATAAACACCCTTATGCTTTAAAATGTGTTTGCCTTTACGCTAAGTTTGGACAGGGATTTAGATACTGTTTCTCTAGCTGTTACCTGTGGCTGATGTTGTCTAGTTAATAAACTACAGGAAAAATACCCTGATTCCCAAATTTGGCTCTGATTCAGCCACCTACTGCGTTCACCACATAGATTTATTCTCATGAGCAAAACTTGTCCCAGCACAACCTTTTTTTAAACATCTTTTAATGCAGTGGTATGTGTGGCTGACAGGCCCTTTCATACCAGCTTGCATGTTTATCACCTGTCAAGACAGACAGATAAGCTGATGTCAGTTTTGATGTGTTCTTGTACATTCTTGTTGCTGGGCTTGGCCTGCTTATTTGGATTAGTGCATTGAAATTTTGTTTTCAGTTGAGAAATATTTTGAGTGTCTACTCCCTGAATTACACTGTTTAATTGGAAATGTAGGCAGGTCTTTCCAGAAATAAAGAACACCTGACCACTTTCTCATCCAGGAATAAAATGGTTAGAGGACCAGAAAGAAGAGGATAATAATATGGATACATTTTAAAGGCTAAGTCCACCTAAGGTTTTTAAAAAGAACAAGAATCAGCACAAATCACACTGTGTTCGGCCTTTTTTTCAATCCTCTTCAAGGCAACTAGTGCTCAAGCTTAGCTTGAGCGTCTCTCTTTATTAGTTTAATTATAATCATTGGAGATTATGCTTAAAAAAATTAGAAATATCTTTATTTCAGGTCACTGAAACTTGTGTGAAATGTGCCTTTGTACTTTCAATTTTTTTTCAGCTCTTTCTCTTTCTCTCCTCTCTTTTCCCTCTCCCCTTTCTTTCTTTCATTTTAATTGAAAATATTCCATTTTTAAGATGCCTGCCTCTTGTTTTGATATTTGATTTACTGAATTCCAAAAATCGAATTCTAAAACTATACAAATATATTTATAATTGCTCTGTTTGCAAGTCCCATTTATGCTACTGTAGTTTTCAGACTTTGAGCTTTACCACAGTAAAGCAATAGTATGTCTGACACATTTTGGATTTAGGCAACAGAATCCAAAATGTCTGAAGTGGAGTTAATCTTTTTGTTTCATTGCCCCTCTGCTTTTCTAATAGCTGAATCGTTTTCTTTTTGTTGTTTTTGTTTCTTTTTTGCAGCAATGCGGCCACTTAGCATGTCTTACAGTTTTGACTTGTCAGGTAAAAGGTGCAACAACACCTGACGTGGTTATTGTGCTTATTGTGAAATTTGTTCCATCTGTTTGTTGAATTCCCATTTAAGAAAGAAACTTGAAGGGATTCTTCCAAGATATGGTCAGTGAAAATAAAAATTAAAATAAATTACTTATTAATACCTACATTTCCCTTGCCACAAAAGGATGCCTAGGTATAGGAAACAACTGTTTTTCATCTGAAATAGTGCTGGAATTCTGTTTAAATAAATAGCTAAAATAAGGTGGCCCAGAGCTATTCCAGACTAAAAAGGATTGCCGAATACAGTGTCACCTTCATGTCTGGTTTACTTATTTATTAATCTGACCTTTGTGTCTTTACACTCACTTTTTGACTAGACCATCTTTTGCAGTTTTGAACTCATCTACCTTTCTAGATTTAATGAAATACACCTATGACTACTAATCTAGAAAGGAACAATTCTACTGACTGTCTTTACTATAAATGCTTTGTGAGTTGTGGAATCAAAGACATTCACTCAAAAGTAGCTAAACCTTCCTTCTTTACTGGTTAGCAAAATAAGTTGCTAAGATTTGCTGGTAATAGCTGATACAGAGGATTCAATAGCTGATCCTTCATCAACTAATATCAAATGTAAAGTTTCCTCTTGGTGGGCCGTTAGTTAGGACATGCAGTAACTGTATGAACATGTTCTACTTCAGAGTCAGCAACATCAGAGAGTCTGTGCCTACTAGCCAGAAAATAAATTCATTCCTCCCTCACCATGCACTAACTTTCCAGGATACTCAGGCCCAAAGACTCCATCATTGAGGCTGGAAATATTCTACATTAGCCTCAAAGGTTTGTCTGCTGAGGAGAGCTCTTGTGCTAGCTCTTACCTAATTGCCCCTTGGTGACTCCCGAGAAAAACAGTCTCCAAATAAATCCATGCTTTCATTTTGTGAAGAAGCAACAGCAGCCGTACCCTCCCCCCTTCTTCCAGTTGCACGTAGAAACACCTCATCTGGGACTTTTGCAGAGTTTTCATCCTCTGTTTCTCCATGCACCCTTTAACCTCGAGTGGTTATTTTCCCAGGCATAATCTGACTGAAATGCTAGCATATTGTGAACTAGAAAGACCATACAGAAGTTTTTTTTATTACCATAATATTAAAAATGCAATAGTTTTGTGATACGGGAGCGAAGTTCACAAGTGACCTTTCTGTGAACGTGGCTTCGCGTTGTGGCTGAGCCAAGTGAACAGCTTGCCGCTGTCAGGAGGCGAGGAGGGGCTCTCGCTGCTCCCTCTCCTCCCCAGGCTCCACTCTAAGCAGGTGATTCCCCCTCCTCCTCTGTGCCAGTCCTGCTCATTTATTCACAAGATGACCCGGTTAAACTCATGTAACCCAGGAACAAATACTTTTTTTTTTTTTTTTTTTTTTAGCAGGTTGGTTTTCTGCTCTTTTGGTGATTTAAAGCTGCTTACTATCTGATCAGATGATCAGAGAGCTGGCTGAGGGCAGACAACAAGCCTGGGTGGATGGGAGGAAGGAACAGGCTCTCCCTGTCAGAGGCGGTGGCAAGCTGTTAATCCAGCTCAAGCCCTTTTGTGAAACCTTACACTGATGGCGTATTGTACAGCTACTACAGCCGTCTGCTGGGATTCAAATTATCTATGTACTTGGTATCATGTTTTACTCCACTGTAAGCTGAAGGGTCCTCAGGGGGTCAGATAAGAGCATAAACAGGCAAACTTCAGTTTTCAAAAAGTATTGCGGCTTTCAGGTATGTCAGAAGTTCCTTCAGCTCTAAGACTATAAAACTAAATGTGCCAGTGACCAGCAAAAGGGAAATTTTCAGATCTGTCCTTCTGCATGTGTCTGTTTGCTTCTTCTTTTGTCTTTTGTTTCTAAGAATCCTGAGACATGCTTATTTGTTTAAATCCAAACAGTATTTTGTAAAAGCTCCCTTCATAATCCATTAATTCACTACCATAATGTTTTTATTTTAAAGAGTTAGCTCCATAGCAATCTATACTGTACTTGGATTTGCTCTTTTTGACTGACCATCAAAGAACTCTTCCTGTTTTCTTTATCCATCTTCGAAATGTGATTGTTTTTGTTTTTTCAAGTCATGTGGTTCACAGCAAGTAGTATATTATGGTGTGACTGAGTGATCTGATAAATTGTCTTTAGAAGTAAATTCAGGACGATTAAAACATTCCAGTTAGGGAGATGTGAGACACCAGATGAGGAGTACAAATGAATTAGATGGGTTGGGATGTTGATAGTAAGCAGATAAGCGGTAGTTTTGAATGTTGTTGCTTTGCGTGCTTTTACTTTTTTCATTATTTTGGAGGCAGGGGAGCTATATGGTGCTTTCATTCTGTGATCACTGTTTCCACGTACTTGCTTGTTCACTGCTTTCATTGCTCTCTGCTTAATGGAATCGCTGTCATGAAAAAACACAAACCAGCTGAAAACCAGAAGTGTTTCCTACTAAGTGCTAAGGACAGGTGCAGGCTTTTATCATGCTTGCTGTCTGCGACTGGGATGATGCAGACCAGTTCTGAGAAGACTTTAGCTGGCACCGAGCCAGCGTAGTTGGTACGTCACTGCCCAGCTCTGCACGTCTGCCTGCTGTTGTCATCCTGAAGAGCAGAAGAGGAGCCTATGGGACCTCCTTTTACACTGCTGTTTCCTACTGGTAGGATAGAAGGAGCAAGCGGTAGCCACCTGTAATGAGAGTAATATGAGAGGTACTCGGCTACCAACTAAGGACCAGGGAAGTCATTGCCTGCTTCTTCTAATAGAAAAATAGCTTAAAAGCAGGTTCACTTCTATGCACTGTGTTTAACGTAGCTCAAAAGACCAGTCGTTCCCACTCTTAACACTCGAGTTCTTACCTCAAAGCTGTATGTGCATGGCTGCTTTGAAGCTGTTACTTCAGAAACCACTTGTACGTTTTGGGGGCCGGGGGTGCAGGGAGAGAAGAAAAAGGAAACTGAAACGTTTAAACCCAAACTTCACAGGGATTATTCCTGTTGTTCCCAACCCTGTGAGGTGATGTGTGTCTCTGCTGGCTTTACATCATCTGTGCCTCAGACCAGTGTGAGGAAGGAACGCCGCCAGGTCCTGGTCCTGGTAATCTCTTAATTTAGATAACACAACAATAAATGTGATGCAAACACCAGCAAAAAGACTGACAGTTTGATAGAGTGATTTATTAGGTCTCACATTTGACTTCAACATCTAAGTCCACTGAAAGGAACAGCACATCTCTGTGACCATTATTAATTATATAATCTTTCCCAGTATATTATCATCATCATATAGCTATATTCTGCAAATCCATTTTAGCCTTCTTTCAAACTCAGTGTAAAAATGATAAGGTAGAGAAGTACATTTGCTGTACAGAACAAAATTCAGGTTTCTGTTGTCATTATTTGCCAGGGACAGCTGGTTAGGAGGCAGACAGCGTATGGTTACATGACTGCTGTGGTTTGCATGTAATCTGTGGTCTGCTTAATTCCTTGTTTCGTAAGAGACGTAATCTTACATGTAAATAAAGGTGCATTTCATATTATGCTAGGGTGGGTTTTTTTGCTCCCCCTTCTTAAGGCTGGTCAGGGAAGGCCAACACAAAGATCAAGTAATCAAATCAAGACCTTCTTTTCTTTCATTTGCCTGTTGTGATGATAGCTTAGAAGAAACTCAGAGAAACCAAACACATTCATCCGATTTGCAGATACTGTTCATTGTACTTGCTGCCTGAAAACATGGAGAAATGACACTCTTCCAGTGTGTCTGACTCTCTAATAAAATCTTAACCCCAGGGTGTTACTCACACAAGCCTTTTTTTTAACAAAATTTGAATCATCTCCAAAACATTTAGATGTTCTATGAAACTAGAGATTGTGAAACTACTACCCATTTAAAAAAAAAAAATATTAGGTTTTTGTTTCAAAGAATTCTCCATTAATTTCTTCTGTCGTATTCATTTTTATAAGCATGAGTCTAATGGTTGTTCCTGACTTGTTTATCCTGATTAATTTTATCTTGTTTATCATGATGTACGATTATTTGCCACATGGTAATGTTTCTGTTGCCTGAGTACATCACTAAAATAGCTTAAAGTAATCATTTTTTGGTCTGTAGCCACTAACAAATGCTGATTTTAATTTTGAAACAAGTTATTTTTGTTGCAGTCTCTTAGCTAAACTGTAAAATTTCATGATCTCTTCCTTAAATTATGATAATCCTTTTATTCATGTATATTCAGTATTGTAAATGCAGGAATGATAAACTGAACTCGAGCACTGTTGTCAAAACAGATTTTATAAATAGGATGGTTTTCTAATTTTACTGTTGTAAAATTTTTTGGTTTATTGTTTTATTCTTTAGTGCTTGCAAGTTGTAAAAAACACTCCCTGTTTTTTTCTTTAAAGGAAAGAATGGTGATAAATGACATTTTCTGCTGAATAGCCCTTCAAAACAAACACTATGGATTGTATTCTCAATTCACCTAAAGCTTCTCTGGTATTTCCAGAAGATTTTATAAGCAATATGCTTCTGAACAACTCATACATTTGTGAGCTTAAATAACACCTTTTTTAGGTTTTGTAGGTAGTGATTGGCTACATGAATTATCTCCAAAATGGATCAGAAATTTCCCTTTCTGAGGCCTGAAGAAATGGCATCTAAATTCTTAGAAAACAAACCAAAGGAAAACGTGAAAACAAAACAAAAAAAAAACCAAACCCAACCCAAAAAAAACCCAAAACAGAACATAACAGAAAACTAGATATCCATTTCATCACCTCCTGTAGTGCTAGGGGATGTCTGGTGGATGTTCCCTCCTCTTTCGTTTCCCAGAGCTATCATATGTTTTATTTTTTGGAAAGAGGGCAATACTGTTGGCCTTCCCATCATTTTTATTCTGGTGAGTCCAACAATACTCACAGGCTGTTCTTCAGATGCCCTGAAGAGGCAGAGGAATCACTGCCCAGGAAGGTTTTGAGAGGAGGGACACCACCTTTGGCTGTTGTGTTGTTGGTGCCAGGGCTGCTTCATGGGACAGTCTGTTCAGGAGCTGCCCTGTGCAATCAAAAGATAAATCAAAGGCTTTTCTCTTTCTCATTTGGGAAACCCTGAGCTTCCTCAATCAACTGCATGCCAGCTAATTATGAGGTCTCAGGAAGTGATATTGGGAGCAGGGAGGTGAGGCAGTTCAGTTTTTGTTTTTCTGCTGTCACTTTCTGGGGTTGTGTTGAGCGGTTGTTAGAGGAGGAATGCATTTGATGTGGAGGACGCCCATGCTGTACTCGCAGAAATCTAGGAGGAAAAAAAACCTGACCTATAAGCCATAGTGTTAGTCAGGACACCCATTAGCAAAGCCTTTGAAGATAGGAACTAAGGGTTAGAGAGTCTAAGTCTTTGATTGCAGCTCTTTGTAGGGAGGACCTGAAGGCAGTAATAACACTGTAGTACACGGATTCATAGGCTTGGAATGTCACCATGACTTTAATAGTCCAAATAATTGCCTTTTCTTCTACTCCAGTTGAAGGTATGATTTATAGAAGAACTATAATACATCCCCTGTCCTTTCTAGATCAGTTTCTAGCATTTAACAATAACCTAATTAATTCTTTAAAATGTATATTGATTTAACTTATTCATCGTCTTATTCCTTTTTAATAGCTACTCTGGTGAGAATGTTTTAAAACAGACCTACTACTGCAACTGAGGCTTTGCCTAGACTGTGTAGTTTTAACTTCCGTAGTGCAAGAACAGCTTTTGTCAATGCAAATTATGTTGTAGCAGCAGTGACTGTGTCTGTTTATACCCGGGCAACTATGTAAGTAACTCCAAATGATGTGTGAGTACTTACGTTGTTGGCACTGGGAATATCTGGGTGATATCATTTCTCTCTCATAGTCTTCCTGGTAACCTGAGGTACGAGTCATTTGACCTTCTGTGCCTCTTTTCACCATGTATAAAAATGGGAATAATAACTCATCATTACCCTAGCCTTAAAATACCTGGAGGTACTTTGTTATTACAAGACTGGGGAAGGAGTCCTATAATTATATGGGGAGAAAAACACATTTGTAGAAAGACCAGATGCTTAGGCATACATGCAAATGGGAGATTAAAAGCTTCTCTTCCTTCTCCCTCCGACACAATTTTCTCTCGATTGGAATACTGCACTTTGTACTTTTACAGGGATAAAACTGATTTATCAGACCAAACTCTAAGCTCTCCTAAAATATCAAAGCCTAGGTCATTATCTTAATGTGTAAGCTAAGCTAGGCTAAGCACAGCAGACCCAATGCTTATGTTATCCGAGATGCATCTTCATTGCACACTGGCAGAAATCCCAAGTAATTTATTCAGTGGAGTTACATCCTTGTAAAACTCCTGTAGATGAAAACAGTGCTGGAGCCTCATGTTTCTGCTGTTACATGAAGATTTGACATCACAGACGTATTTTTAATACAAATGACCATGCAAACCTAAGAATTGTGCATATTTTTGATGAGTGCTAGTCATTTAGCTCATTTTCATTCCTTTTCTGTATACTGCAGAATAAAGTGTAATTCTGTCCTCACAGGAAAAATTAGGTTTACTCCGTGCTAAACCTTCTAATTTGTGTGGCGTTGTCTTCAGATTCACTGGAAACCCACTCATCCAGATACGGTTGTGCATTCTTCTGATACTTGTTATATAGTTAATTATAGACTATAAGTTGAAGGAAGAATATTTTTGGGTTTAACACAGGATTTTATTTTTTTTAAGTTGATTGGTATTAGTCTGAGATTGATTTTTAGTATTGTGCACTGCTGCTTTTTCCACTGCTTCCATTCTTTCATATTGCTTCTGTATCACAAGCCATTGCCTGTAGTTCTCTGAGCAATGTATTGCTAAAGTAGAATAATTGCACACATATAAGTATCACAATAATTTTCTTTCCTTTTGTCTGTATTGCCTTGACAGTAAGACTTGAGAAGGCAAAATAAAAATTAGGTCCAAGCACCAATTGTTCTGTTTCTTTTCCCAGATGTTTCTATGCCAGAGGCTGGAAGAAAATCATTGGATGCTTCTGTAGTGAACGGTGGCCTGGCACCACAAGGAAAGCAGAATGGGGCCACGCAAGTGGCAGTACAACGCAAGAGACTCCTGAAGGCTCCCACGTTGGCTGAACTTGACAGCTCAGATTCAGAGGTAAAAAATCAGGACACAACTTGCTTCTTGGTTTGTCAGAATTGAGTCTTATTCCTTAATTCGCTGATCTGATCAGATGAGAAGTGACTTTGCAGGTTATAATCTGAATTTTCCATGACTCCTTTGTCAGGCCACAGAACTTCAAAAACATTAGATCAGACCTCAAAAATGAGAATATTCTTTTAAAAGGTTAAATGTTAATTTTGGCCTTAAACCCAGTATTTACTTATTTTTCTGAATGCCCAGTATCTGTCCACAGTGTATATGTAGCAATTATGCTTTTGAGACTGCAGGCAAATGTGTTGCACCCTTCTGGCATCCGTGCAGGACCTGTCACTAAAGGCCTCAGATGTGAGGCCAGCCTCACCGTACCAGCTGTTAAATAAAGAGTATCAGCTCTGCCAGAGGGGTTGCAGTTTGGTGCAAATGTCCGTGCGTTAATTTGCTGTACAGGCTTGGGAAGTAACACCCAACAAATGTTTCACAGACAGGGACAAGCAAATACCACTTAGATGGAGCAACAACTTTGAATCCATCCTCTCTCAAATGGAGAGTTAAAGATTTTAAAAAGCATAAAAAGGAGAAAAGCTTAAAAAAGCTCTCTAGTTTAAAAGCTGCATATATGATCCTCAAAAAGTACCAACATTACATCCTCAAGAATGAGCTTTCTCTTCTGCACCGGTAGTATTATTAATTGAGTTTGGGCCTTTCTTGAAAGTTAAGCTGTCTGGAAAGCACATGCAGGCAGGGCTTATTCACAGAGACTAATTTTAGCCTGGGGAAGGGAGTCTTCCCTGACTCTCTTTCTCTCTGGTAAATGGGGAAGGAGGGGTTTCCTGACAGGGCGCTTACAAAGGCGCCTAGGCTGAAAGATAGGAGGCTGGAGAGAAATATATGTGGGGAGAAATTTATCTCTTTGCATACTTTCTTGATCTGTGAAAGACTGACCCTCTTTGTATTAGGGGTTATCCTATGGGTGGCTCCTGTGGGTGCATAATTTGGTGCGTCTATTCTGAAAGCAGAAGAGATTTGCATTCTGAAATCTCTCAGCAGTCTTTAAAATTACAACAGAGGCTATGTGAGGTTTTGTTAATATGAATTAAGCTGGGCGGGATGCAGGAATATTAAAACCTGTCAATGAGAGCTGGATCTTGAACTTACAGCTTCCCAGCTTATAGCTAATGCAGTGTGGTATTTCACATGGAAAAATGAGCAGAAGTCAGTAAAAGAAAATTCTGTAAAGGGAAATGTGAAGTGATTCTTGTAGAAGGGAAAAATAAGATGTCTGACTGTGACTATTGATTAGGGAATACTGTGTAGACAAGCAAAGTCATATAGAACAAGCTCTGGAACATACAGCAGAAGATAAATTGAAAATAACTCAGCCGCAGCGAGCTGTCACAGAGAACAGATGCAGGTGCTGTACTGGTTTGAGTCAACAGAAGTAGCTGGTGAAGCAATTAAGATGATTAAGATGCTCAGCAGAATACTGGTTGGGGCTCAGGAACAGTGCTGAAGTAGTGTAAATAAGCAAACTGAAGGGAGTTTGGGTGAAATTTTCCGAGCTGAATAGGGGGGTGGGACACAGCAGATTTGAAGAAAGCGAAGATCACTGGCAAAACGTCTTATTTCTTTCCTGACTTTTACTTTGCATGTAACACACGGAAGAGCGTATGTGTTGTCCTGATTGCCTATGAATGACTCGGCCACCTCTTTGCCTGCAATATGAATTGAGCTTAACCTAGTTAGAGTTACTCATTGGGAGTTAAATTATGACTATGTTATGCCCTAAATTACAGGCCGCAAATATCTGCACTGCTGAGCTGTGGACCTCCAAATGAGCTATGGTGCAGACGCATTTTTTTTTTTTCCCCTTCATCCCCTTTGTTCTTCTCTCAGCTGTGTTGTGATGCAGACTACGCCCCAACACTCAGTATTTCCAGCCAGAGGTAAAAGGGAAGGTCTGATACAGCCCTATGACCATTTGCTGGCAAGGATGAATGTGAACAAGGATGTACAACCCACTCCTGCTTTCTGCCCTTGCTTTTTCTGCATCACCACTAGAATCACAGTTTCAGAGGGGGAGCAAGAAGTGCCGTTTTGCTTTGTATGGCTAAAAGAAGTAGCAATCTAATAGTGATTTTTGATACAGATATAAAAATAGTATCTTCCTAATGAAGCTACAGCTATGTGAAGAAAAATCATGTTGGTAACATATTAAGATGTTTTAAGGTGATGCCTTTAAAGCTGCAGCTTTCTCAGTACATGTAAAATTCTAATTGTTTAGCTCTCTGTGAGAGGTATGCAGTCCCAGACGTTGGGTTGATCCAACCTCAAATGTAAAATGTCAGATAGTCTGCCATAATAGTCAACAGTTACTGTATTGATATGAAGAAATTCATACAATGGTTCATCAGTATTTCCTACACAAGTTTTCATTCTCAAAAAAGCCTTCCATGTTTGAGAAATTGTAGGGCATTATTAACATTTTCAGTGCATGTGTTTGTGCATAGAAGAAGTAATTTGAAATGACAAACCAGGAATACCTGTTGTCTAAATAGGATATGTCAAATTTAACATACTCCTGGCTTCCATTCTCCCTGGGTTTGTTGTTTATACTTACTATTTTTATACTTAGCCATTGGCTCTGACAGTTCATTCCCTCTCATTCTTTGGAATAAAAAATATGGCTCCTGGAATCTTTCTTGTATGGCTTTAGCATAGAGAAGCACCTTAGTCCTCTATTTTTCTCCATTTCTTTCACTCTGTTTTTTTTGGGACTCCTAGGCCACTGGAATAGCCAGTGTTCATCCATGCTAATGAAGTAACTAGAAATCTTTCACAGAAATGGGAGCAAGATGGAGACACCTGTGTGCTACCTAGCTTTGCAACATGTGACAGACATCATGTCCATCTCAAGTTCAGAAGTGGAATGAAGAATGGTCAATAGCTATTTGTTTTCATTGAAAGGTGGCAATTAGCAAAATCAGATGGACATGTGAAACGTTTCTATAATCCCTATTTTACAGTTTTACGTTAAAAAAATATATAGGCTTTTGATATTTTCAGTTGTGCACCTTGTCTATCTTCTCTCAGTGCCAGTGTTTCAGACACAGGAGAAATAGAAGAAAAAGGAGAACAAAAAACCCCAGGAAAGCATGTAAATAAACTCAATGCACAGACTGTTGCTTGAATCGTGATTCAGTCTTTTGTAAAACTCTACAGTGTAAGATGCCAACAGCTGAAGCACTTTTAATTTTTGGTCAGGACTAGGGAGGGTCACACAGAACAAGAGGCTTCTGTAGAGCAAGGATTGCTTGGATTGTGCTCCAGAGACAGCTGTTCCCCGCCTGCTCCTCAAAAAGTCCTCTCTGAAGTCCTGGCTGCTCTTCATTCATAAAAACAAGCAGCATGGCACCATAGTTAAGTTTTTTTAATTGACAGTCTACTTAGTTCTTCGTCTTAGCTTGTTAGTTTCTCTGGCAATGGTTAAGTAATCTTCCACTCTTTCACTTCTACAAAGTGAAAAGTTTAGTAGTTCCCATTGTACAGGGGTTATTCTCCTTCACAAAATTTAAATGTTTAACTCTAGACTTGTGAACACTGTTGCACCTCTTCTAAAGAACAGTGCAACCAGTTTTCTTACAAGGTCACCAGTGGTCTTTTAAGGCATCCATGCAGCATGAAGCAGTGATATGCCCAGCTATCTGAGCTAGCTCTGTAGCTAAACTGTCCTGGTTTCTGGAAGTAAAACAACTGATGTAGTTAAATGTGCTGCTCAAACTTCCCTACACGCTTCCCATCACAGCTGTTTTGCAGGGTCATACTTGATGTGTTACAGTGAATATATTGTTTTGTGATCTGAGCTGGTTTGAGTCCCTTTGCAAAATACCGTGTTGTGGCATATACGTGGGAACAGTCTACATCACAGTGTCCTCGCATACAACAAATACCCTTGGGCTAAGCATAAAGTACAGATCACCTGATGGGAATTTGTAAAGGCCTCTGTCCTGTGATGCATGGTGTTCATTGAGGTGATCCTGCCAGCTTTTTTCTTCTGACTCGCTGTTACCAAAGAAGGCAATCTTTCAGCCAGTGGAGGTTTTCCTGCTTGCAATTCATGTAACTAAGGAAATTTGTGAGAGAGAAGCTCAGTGACTTGCTGGATTTTAGAGCCGGTCACTTGTTTGATCTGTAAATCTTGACAACTTAAATGATGTAAGTCCTCCTTGGTTAAAAGCATTCACATTAGAGCTAAAGAGCATTCACACTCAGTCCTTCAACTCTGTTCCTTTGGGAAGCTCCTGTGATGATCTGTATCTTGCTGGTATCCGCTGGCCCAAGACAGAGGTTTTAGGTGAAAGCAAGGGGTTTAATAATTTGGGTGGCATAATGCTTTAGATAGCTGAAAGGTGTTAGTCAAAGCCTATTTCACTTTTGTTTATCTTGCAGGAATTGCTCTTGAAACATGCTTATATAATGAATGAGATTTCTTTTCAATACAGAAGAAAGGAGATACGCACCAAGATTAGGGATTAGAGAACAGTGCAGTGAAGATCAGATTAATTTCTCTTTATCCGAGTCACTTGTATGAGTGGCTTTCCTTCCTTCAGAGACCAGAGAAATCCAAGTGCTGATTCCTTGCTAGTGTGAGATATGAAGTTGAGTTAATGTATCTCATGTAGCTGCAAATCCTTAGAAGTTCTTGAATACAATAAGGAAAATTAAAAGGTTACAATGGATTCATGCACCTCTCTTCTGATCTTGTTCTTTCATGCAATAGTTCATACACGGAATTCCAACCATGTAGCATTTATTCCAGTTTCTAAAAAAATTGAGTGTTGAAAATTCCATTTACTTAGTGCTGTGTAGAGTCAATGTTTTTCTCAGCACTTCTTCTAGGGCTTTGAGTGATTGAATGGTGCAAAATACCTCTGATAGCTTGTGATTTCTGTGTGCTAAGAAGTAGTAAGAGAAAGAAAAACAATACCTGAAGAATTCTGTTTCTTTGCCTCTTGCCACACAGGAGGAATCAGTGCACAAATCAGCGAGCAGCAGCAGCATCTCCCCCTCACAAGTGGAAGACCCCTCTCAAGAAGGCACCAGCAGCAGAAAGAGTGAGTTTTGATGAGAGTCCAGTGGCTGCTTTTACACACTTCTGCTGTCTTCTGTTCTATGAACTTTGTCTGAAACATTTATAGAAAGCTGAAGCTTAGTGTTGTTAATGGAATAAATCTCTAAAGTTGAACCCTAGAACCTGCTGAATGCATCAAATGTGATTAACGATTGGAAGGCATTAGCCTCCACTATATGTGCATATCTTTGTGAAACAGAAGGTTTCATACTTGAAGTTGATGTGGAGCTGTAGAGGAAGTCACAAGTGAATGGGGGAGGTAGTTTAGCTATACTCTTCTCATAAAAGAATTTGTTGCTGCAGAAACACGTTCTAACCTAAGACCAATTTAAATGTTTCCTGCATCTGCATCACTGTTGCAGTGAATGTACTTGTTTGAAAGACACACAGCAATCACCAGTATTTTTCGTAAGTACTCAGGCATAGTTTTGTAGGCTTGACTGTGTAACTATTTTTCCTTTGTTTCAAAGTGTTTCAGTTTCACTGGAATGGTTTTGTAATGAAACGTGTAATCTATGCATGTATTTTCTGTGCACGATGGTGAAATAAGTAGAATAAGCCAATACCCTGAAACACTGAATTTATATGCAATGGTAACTGGGCAGTAGCATGCCTATATTTGCTAGGTTTATGAGTATTCCTATTCTCTCAGTCTGGAAAATGTGATGAATGTGATACCTGTCTTGAAGATGCTGGGAATTCTAGCAAATCAGTGGCTAGTTTAGGTACTGAGCAATGCTATCCAACAGTCTGTCTTACAAGAAGTAATTTTTTTGTACTGGTTGAATCTTTAGTGCCTCCAAAGTTCTTGCCCATATCATCTACACCACAGCCTGAGAGACGGCAGCCACCTCAGAGACGACACTCCATTGAAAAGGAAACGCCAACCAATGTGAGACAGTTCCTACCACCTTCAAAACAGAGCTCCAGATCACTTGTAAGTGGAGTGGGTGGTAGGAGAGAGAAAAAGAGGCATGCTAAGAGTATAATGAAAATTAAAACTTGGCTTCAGTGTGATTAGAACTTGACTCAAAGAAAACTCAATTCAGAAACAGTCCTTGGCTACTAAAGACGTTTTGAAATCAATATTTGAACTTTGTCTCTCTAGCATATTTATCCAAAATCCCAGGTACAGGTGCCTCAGAAAACATTTGCACTTTGATTAGGACTCTGGGTAAAGCCACGTGTCTTGATTTTGTTTCAGAATGTTACCAAAACAGACAAACTTCACCTCACTGATTTTTCCATTTGAATAGAGACGATTCCAAAGCAGTGGATCTATTTTGGGATTTGGGGGAATTTTTCAGTTGTTGGAAGTATTTTAGTTAATGGCTCGATGAATGGAATGGTTTCTTTTCTTCCCACCTTAAGAACTTGTGTGGTAATGTTTATACATGTGAAAGTTCTTTCAGTAATCTAAATCAAGGTTTGTCTGTGTTGCTTTGTTGAACTTACTGAGGCAAAAACCTGTTTTACTGCTTGAAAAGAAAGTACAGTGCATTTGATCAATTAGCTTTAATTGAGTGTTGTTTTCCAACAGAGTATAAACAGCAAAGGGTCTGAAATCCTGGTTCATTTATGCTGAGATACTGATTAGTGCTTTGTAATTTCATGCAGGATATGTTCTTCGTCTCTTTTCCTGCCAGCAGGGTTTTGAAGTATGCCCCATGAGGTGCTGGTGAATAGAGAAATCGATAAACACATCCTAGTTTTGAAAGGAAGGGAATATTCACTCGCCCTGTCTTTTAGTGCAGTGGTATTAATGGGCTTTGAAGAGTGTTCTTGTTGACCCAAGAGGTGGTGGCCGGGAACCAAACCTATTACATGATGAAGTTGAACGGTAACAAGAAAATAATCTCCAAATATTCCCACAACATACTTCCTCCTTTTCTTTTCAGAGGGTCTGCCGTATTTTGTTTATTATATCCTTCAAACTAGAATATAGTTTCTCATTCCAGGTGAATGTCAGGTAGTAGCATGTTGATAAACACACAACACAAGTAGACTTCTGCCAAAGTGAACCTGGAGCAGAATGTATTGCACCAGAACCAAGCTGGAGGGTTCCTTCAGCATGCATTTGAAGACACTGCCGTATAAAATGGATTGCCCTGTCATCGCCTGCTGCACTCCCTGTATGTGGAAGCACAAGCTTTATTTTCTGATAGGCCCAGAGTCATTCACAGACATACTGTTTAAAGGGAGGAGGGGAGGAAGCATTCTATGGTATACTGAGGCTTTGCTGCATCACACTTTTAGTGTATCTAAATAAGTTACATCATAATATTGATCTCATATGTATTTGAGGGGATCACGCAACTTAAAAATCTTATATATGAGGCCATTATTTTAAATAGGTCAACCAAGTTCTTAGCAGGACCTTTTGCCCTCTGTCAGTCGGTTCACTGACATATGCCTAGAAAAATATAGACCAAATAAAACCATTGCAGAAAAACTAATTGAATTATTCCACTCCCCCCTAAAAATACTAAAGGAAAAAGGAGAACAAGACATTAGATAAGTCAGGCTAATGTGGGAACACATGAGAAAGGTTTTACTAGTTTCTTTTATGCTTGGGTCTTTTGGTGGTTTTTGGTTTTTTTTAAATCTTTAGAGAACTGTCACCTAGCTTGGTTTTGACTATGAAGTGAGAAAGAAAATCAGTAGTGAAATGATGTTCTGTTAATAAGAACCTATTTTATTTGATGCCTAGAGAGCTAATTCTTTAACTTGGCAATAGTGCCCTCTAGGGTGTGATGGACAACTCCCACAATACTTTTGTTTTTCGTTTTGGTAGATGTTTTCTGATATGCTGGCACTGGCCCAGTTCCACGCTTTGGCTTACTGCAAGTCTTTCCTTCCCCGGAGAGACACCAGCTTCTTTCAGTGGCTGCGCCAGATGCTGCATATGTAACATTGCTGTTCCCGCAGTGAACGCTTCTCGATAAGTGTAGAATATTATTTATTTTTTATTTGACTTCACACTTCTTCATCCCTTCCTCCAGGATTGATGGAGTTTCATTTCTTATCACCTGCTCCTGTGACTGCAGTTTCTCTTCAAGGTGAAAGACACCTCGTCAATAAATAGCCCTCTGTGCCAGTGAAAACAGGCAGGGGTTTGCTACAGTCTCTTAGCAGGATTAGCAAGAAACTGCTCTGTCTTGCATACTAACGATGGTTTTGTGAACTGGCGTCTCTCATCAGTTAGACCTAAGTAGGTGGGGAGGGGAAACAAACTTGGAAAAATGCCAATAGTTCTTTTGATATGTCACCCTACCAGTGCTACACAGAAAGGCAGGGCAGCTCAGTGATTTTGGGGGTTCAGCCCTGGTGGTGTGCTTGCTGTAGTGAGCTGACTTGGTGCTTACTCAGTGAGATGAAGCCAGTGTCCTGAGATGTACATATGGATGCCTTTGTAGTCTGTTTGCTTTTTTCATTATTATTATTATTATCTTTTTTTTTCATGATCCAAAGGACCAAAGCTAATGGATTCATTTATACACGGCATTCGCTTCTCTGCTTCCTATCTATTGTTCAGGTTCCTAGGATAACCAGTTTATTTCCAAGGATGACTTTCAGACCACTTTTTTCAACTATGCAAACAGCTTCTCTGCTCAGCTCTCATCCCGTTGAAGCAGCCATGTGCGGGGTGGCAGGGGCTATGTACTATCTCTGTGAGAGAGCTTTTGCCAGCAGGTGGAAACCCGCAAAGGTTTGCCTCTTTTTGCTGGCTTTGGAAATCACCTTCACCAGCATGTTCCCTCCTAGGGGAGCACTTCCTAAGCTCTGGCAAGATTTAAAGCTTAGGCTGGGACATTGCACCTGATTGACATTGATTTCAATGTGTGTAGGATATTTGTGTGTGTCTTCAATCACCTCACGGGGAAAAGAAATCAGTTCTAAAGGACAGCAAACTAAAAATGCAACATCACACAAGATTATCAATGGGACAGACCTTAAACGTTACAGCACATGAAGATCCTGCAGCAAAAGTCCAGCAAAACGATTGTAATCCTTGGACTATGTTGAAAAGAATAAGGTTTTATGTTTCTAACAAGATACACTATGTAGAATGGAAGGGCATTTGCAATCTGTTTTACTTGAAAACCTATGTATGGTTTTGGTCCTCAGCACGCTTACGTATCAGAACTTGCAGAATAACTCATAACTCTGTACCAGGGAAATCAAATCCGCCGAAAAGAAAAACTAATTCATTTACCCCTATGTAGAACTGAACATGAGTAATTTAATTTTTGCCGCCTTTTTCTTGTCCCAACCAATAAGTGAAAGTGTGAAACCTGTTGCAGGAGAGTTTATAGTTGAGATATCACAGAATCACAGGGGTTGGAAGGGACCTCTGGAGATCATCTAGTCCAACCCCCCTGCCAGAGCAGGGTCACCTACAGCAGGTTGCACAGAATGGCATCCAGGCGGGTTTGGAATGTCTCCAGAGTCGGAGACTCCACCACCTCTCTGGGCAGCCTGTTCCAGTGCTCTGCCACCCTCAAAGGAAAGAAGTTCCTCCTCGTGTTTAGGTGGAACTTCCTACGTTCAAGTTTGTGCCCATTACCTCTTGTCCTATCACTGGGCGCCACTGCAAAAAGACTGGTGCCATCCTCCTGGCACCCTCCCTTTAAGTCTTTATAATCATTGATGAGATCCCCTCTGAGTCTTCTCCAGACTAAAAAGACCCAAGTCCCTCAGCCTTTCCTCATAAGAAAGATGTTTCAGCTGACTTCTTAGAAACTTTTAGTCTGCAAAAGCAACAAGAGTTGAGACTGCTTGACTGATTGTGAATTGCAGAATTTAGAGACCAATCCGGCACTTGTTCGTATTGCAGCTCATTTGAATGCCTAGTGACATCCTTTAATGAGAAGTTTTACAAGGAATATATTAGTGTAAAAATGTTTTAGTCATAAGGACCTATTAGGTGTACGTATGCTGAGAATGACCTACAAAGCACTTTATTTCACATTATGGATATGTAATTCTTACTACCTGCTTTTCCTGAGTAAAAAAAATTACACATACACACCTTAAGCTATTACGGTGTATATAACAAGATTGCACAGTCAAAGTGTTAAGCCAATTCTCATGAGGATCATGGAAAATTCAAGTTCAAAATAGTATTTTTTAAGTAAGACTTTTTTCCCCTTTAAAAGTAAGAGTACTGAGTTATAGTATTAAAATGAGTATTGAATACAATTCCAGAAAATCAAGACCATTCAAACCACATTTTGTCTTTAGTACGTTCTGGTGTATGCAAGCGCTGCAGAGAGCTGAAGTTCTCTCACTTGGAGCTGCCTAACTTGGTTGCAGATTATTGTTGGGAGTTTGAGCAATAACTCCAAAGCATCATTGTTTAATGACGTTTAGTCAGAGCTTAGCGTAATTTTAATTAATTTCAATGCCTTAGAGCTAGTGTTGAAACAAAAGATTTTCTCGTGTACTTATTTCTATTCCGAAAAGGAAAAAAAATAATCAAGCAGTTTTCTGAAACCAGCATAATATTTATCTTTATTTAATGTTGCATTAACATTTTGTTGTCCTTGTGTAACCTCTGGAATTAAAACATTAGCATTTAAACATGTGAACATTTTCTATGTTTGCCCTGTTGCCTGCTAGCTATTTCTGTTTGCTTTAGTGCTAATCATTTTCGATTGGTACAACAACAGGCCCACACTATTCCCCTAGTACCTGCTCTACACCTATAGCAGATCCGCAGACTTTCTTCAAAGGAGCAATATTCCCTGACGTCATCGTTCTGTAAATTAAAGGAATGGGCGTTCATGAGTGGGAAGGAAGAGCTTCAAGTAAGAAACGTATTTCTAAAGGACTTAAAGCTCTGATTGATTACAGGCATTCAGTCAGCCTCATTCACCTTGGACAGTTTCTCTCAGTCTCCCACGATGCAGAATTGGGGGTTTTTGCTGCCATTGTGTGCATCAGGCTTTCCCACCCACTTCCGCTCCTGTCTCGCCCCAGCCTTCGGCCGTGCCTTCTCCATAGCGAGGCAGTTGCTATGGGAAGAACCCAGAATGAAATGCTGAGAGCCGCTGGTTAGCTGTAAAGTTGCTCACAAGGAACAGAAGTTATTTTGTTTTGGCTGTGCAGTTTTACACCTCAGAGCAAATTGCAGTTGCTTTTGATGTAGTTTGTTCTTTCCAGAAAACTAGTGATTCTATACCCCAAAGGTTTAGCTGGCAACTCTAACAAAGTTAACTCAATTCTAGTCTTTTGTGGGGTACCTTAAACAGAGTGAAGTTTCTTTGTGTTCCCTTTCTAGATAGGTAAGACAACAGTTTTTAAAAATGTGGTGGTTCCTAAATGCTAATGTTTGCCAGGTCTGCAACGTAGAAAGATTTTCTTTTTAATCTAACGGAAAGACAGAACAGACCTCTGAGTAGGTGGAAATGGAGCATTTCACTACTAATCCGATTCATCACTTCAATTTGTAAACGAGATCTCCAAACTGTCAGCCACCTCTTTGTATTTGCAGGAGAAATTTCCTTCATTTATTCAGAGAGCATTACATGTCATTGTCATTACCCCACAGTAGCCCCTCTGGGCTGACTGAAAAGGTTTGCTAAGCGTAAAGCGATGGGAGTTCCCACAGAGGTTTC
Organism: Burhinus oedicnemus; assembly: GCA_008921705.1. Taxonomy (NCBI): domain Eukaryota; kingdom Metazoa; phylum Chordata; class Aves; order Charadriiformes; family Burhinidae; genus Burhinus; species Burhinus oedicnemus. The sequence goes on along the minus strand of VFFE01006642.1, from coordinate 66,495 downwards.
TGTCTTTCTGTTGGAAATGTATAATCAACTACAGGGCTGGATTACAAATTGGGTTGGTGTTTTTTATTCTCTGGTACCAAATTCAGGCGTTCTCTACTCAATATTCTCCTAAATGCTGTGATACAGAACAGACGCAAAATTTTGTAAGTGTTTTGTAAGTTGTGTTGTTGGTCTTGATTTGAGTCTCTGCCATTAATAATGCAACACTGGTTAACCAGTTCTCCCGCTTTATATTTGAAGATTATTCTATAAAGCTTAAATTGCTGCTGTTACTTTCCTGGGGCAGAATGGAGAACTTTTCTGCCTGAACTGCTGTAACCTTTTGTAGTCTTTGTGGGATTCTGATCATGTGAGCACCAAGATGTGGTACCACTGAATAAAAATTTTTGCTAGAACGGGCTACTAACAACTTTCCTTGGCCACTCTGGGCACCACAAAGTCTCAGAGAAATCGCGTGACTTCAAACAGTATACTTAATAGTAATACCATCTGCCAAATTACCTTTTCCCTTTCAAATTACAAACTTGAACATCTATTGGTTTGAAACAAATCTTTGTAATAAAAGACAAATGGAGAGAAAGGTCAAGTGGTTTGAGGAGGAAAAATGAAGAAAACTGCCATTGTTGTGAAGGCCGAACATCAGACCATTTAGATCACGCTTACGCAGTCTCCGACAGTCTGAAGCTCATGTGATGCCCATGAATGAGCCGGTGCTATTCCAGTTTGAAGGGAGAAACCCTCTGTTTCTGGAGTTACTAACCAGGTGGCTGGTTGTCTAGGTTGAAGTCTGGAAGAAGCCATTTAGCTTTGAAATAATACGGGTTTTTTGGCTTCCAGGAGGAGTTCTGTTACCCGGTGGAATGTCTGGCTTTGACGGTGGAGGAGGTCATGCACATCCGTCAGGTGCTGGTGAAGGCGGAGCTGGAAAAGTACCAGCAATACAAAGATGTCTACACTGCTCTCAAGAAAGGAAAGGTAGGGCTGGGTCTGTGGAGGCTCTGAAGCTTATTGAGGAAGGGTGGTTGCACAAGCCATCCGTTTACACATTTGTTTCTTACCCTGTATTGGAGAAGAAGGAATATCCACCAAACTCCCCCAAAATGTCTAACATATGGGTCAGCTTCCTTGAATTTTGTGCAGAAACATCAAAACTTTTCATGGAAATACCTTATTTGTTTAGATTGTCTATAAAAATGCAGTAGTGTTTGCAATTATCAGAGCGTATCTGTATGTGTATGTTTTAAACTTCATTGACTAAAGTGACTTCTGTCCCCATGCCTTCTGCAGTATTTCTAATCCAGAAAATAGAACAACAGCTAGCACTAGGAAATCACAACAGGTTTTTCATATGAATCCTCACTGTCAAACAAAGAGGGAATGAAAGCTTTCAGAGAAGTCAGACAACATGGGACCCCAGAAGGAGGTTTAATATTAGAGAACCCATTAACTAACACTTTTTTTTCCTGTAAACTGCAGATTGGGAATTGGTATTTACTGGTAGAAGCAGTGTCCTTGTCTCCCACTTTTGACTTGTGCTACCTCCAGCAAGTGTATTTTGACTTCAGTGTATTTTACCTACAGGCCTACCTGTGTCTATTATGCAGATTTAAAGATTTATTACATTTAAGATAGAGGAACAAGAATCTTAAAATGTCATTCATTAGGTTCACCTGTTGCATGTTGTCATGATATATAAAGCTTAGGAATGAGCTTTTACCAGATCTCAAAGTTAGATGATGCTTTAATTAATTTATCCCACTACTAAAATTGTTCACTTTTATTTCTAACCAAATTTATTGAGCCTCACCTGAGTCTCTGGATCTCAATATGTCATCTTTTGTTTGACTGCAAAACTTTTCATTGTTCAATGCCTTTCCTTCCTAGAAATGTTCTTAAACTGCAATCCCTACCTCATTTGAATAAACTGAATAGATGGAATTTATTATCCCACTATAAAGCAGGTTTTCCTCAAGTAAGATTGCTATAATAGCTTTCCTGCACCTCCTCTACTTTTCAGGAACGTAGGATTGAAGGAAAATCATCAAATGTTATCACAGGCAACAACTTTGTGTCCCACAGCCTGACCCTGGTTGTTAGGAACGATTTCCAGCCTAAAAGTATTCATGGATGAATTTATGCCCGTTTGTTCTTGTGTTCTTCAGTTGTAACAGTTACCCTTCCTTACTCTCGTTACTCTTAACTTTCCCATTGCCTTTTTGTGCAGTAATGATATAAACATCAGTGAGGGAGGAGTAAAAATAAGTTAATAATTAACTGGCAAATACTTAATTTAGGTAAAAAATTAAAGGAGTAGTTCTAAATATAGGAAGATACAATTCTGGACCATTCTTTTCAATATCATCTTAGAAGTAGGGACCCCAGAACTGCATGTAGTACTGCAACTGATAGATGAAGTAATTATTGTGCAGGGCTTTGCATAACGTTGTGGACTCCTCTGTTCTTTCTTTTAGCTCTGCTTTTGCTGTCGAACAAGAAGGTTTTCTTTCTTTACCTGGTCTTACACTTGTCAGTTCTGTAAGAGGTAAATATTTAATATGTGTTAATAAATGAGTACCGTTTCAGAGGGAAAAATTCTGATTTATAGGATAGAAACCCCCAAATGTTTCTGTTGCACACTGTTGATATTTTTTATTTCTGTAACAGTCAATGTTAAAAAAAAAAATTATGCAAAACCAGTTCTTTCCTAAGTGACAGAGTTGCTTCTTTGGACTGAAACTCTTGGCTAGAAGTGAGAGAAACACTCAGTTGTTCTTTTATGCTCATGGGACAGTGAGATGGAATTTATTCAGACTCCCCAGTCAACAGTTTCATAATCTCTGTTGTTGGGGAAAACATTTCAAGTCAATTTACCTTTTGGATTATTTTTGGAGTATTGGTGGGGGGAGAAGGGAAAAGGAATAATTTGCAGGCAAAATGAAAAATTTTAAGTTGAACAGTGAGACAATAAGTCTGGAGATCTATAGAATCACTGACTTACTGTGTCACTTAGAAAAGGAGGTTTCTTTAGAGGAAAAACAGCTCTTTTTTTTTTCCTATTTTTTTAATTTAGCTATAGTTCTTGTTTAGTATTTCTCCTTGCTTTTGGCTTCATATTCTGATTGAAGTTATTACATTGAAGAAGCTTTAAAAATGTTTGTTTAAGGGGAGGATGGGGGAGGATTCTAACTCCTAAAAACATTTATCCCTCATTCTTGATTTAAATGTAATTTTTCCCAATTAAATGATTCGTGCTCTTGCTTTCTTACACAGGCCTGTATGCTCACAGTGTTGCAAAAAAGTAAGTAAGTAAACTTATGGTTAGATCCTTTCTAAAAAGCTGTAATCTTTGTAATGATACTGCATGTTCCTCCTGCTATTCTCAACAGATGCGGTTGCCATCAAAGCCATATTCTACTCTCCCCATCTTCTCACTGGGACCTTCAACCCTGCAAAGAGGAGAAAGCTTTATGAGGCCAGAGAAACCCTCTACTAGTCACCACCGATCACTGCGGAGCATGTCCAGGTGAGAAACAACCCTTGCTCGCGTGTGTCTATTGGAAATGCTTCCGAAGTGTTTCATGTTGAGTTATCAATCATTAAGTAGACGCTGTCTTCCAGTTTTGTAGTTGTCAATGTTTCTAATGCTTGTGGTTAACATTTCTGAAGCCTGAAAATCCATGTCCCTTCCACTCATTGCTTTGATTTACAGAGATAGCAATACTAACAGCATGTCTTAAACCTTTTTCACTTTACAGGTGAAAAATAATGAGTCTGGGACAACTGTATTTCTGTAGCACCTCTGCAAAAATATCCTTAGCATGTCTTTTTCTGGTGTGAATAGACTCTCTGGAGATAAATCTTGGCAGGCTAGAATGACTCACTGAATGAGAATTCAATGATGTCTTGCACAGATTTATCTTTTTTTTTTTCCTAATTTTTCTAATTCCAATTTTCACTATTTTTTTTTTTTCACTTTGACATTGTCAAGTTATCTACTGGTTTTATATCTTACACGCAGATGGTTGTCAAAGCTAATGTCAGAAATTAAATATGAAAGAAATGCTCCTTTTTGCAGTGATCTACAGTATAAACCCTCTGCATAAATCGCTAGTGCTATGATGCTGTGTCAAATGAGCCAAACGTCATCTCTTTATACTTATTAATAAGGTTGGTTTTGTTCATGTAAACATTACGCATCCCCTCAGTTAGTGACCCTTCAATCTTGCTGGCAGAAGCTTTCCTCTCTGGTGTTTGGTCTTCTGGTGTCATTTTTGGGATAGGAGAAAGGAAGACTTAAATCAAGATCATTCTGATATGTTGTTTCCTGAAGGTGTCCCTTGGGGCCTGCTGCCATGCTGCTAAATAATGTGACAGGTCCTGCTCTTTTGCCTTTCAGGTTGACCTCAAGGTCCAAATCTGTGGATAAGTCACATGAAGAGTTTCCCAAAGAATTAATGGAGGACTGGAGCACGATGGAAGTGTGCGTGGACTGCAAGAAGTTTATTTCAGAAATCATCAGTTCAAGCCGGCGCAGCCTATCTCTGGCCAACAAGCGAGCCAGGTTAAAAAGGAAAACGCAGTCCTTCTACATGTCGTCGCCAGGAACCTCTGAATACTGCCCCTCTGAAAGGACTATCAATGAGATCTGAGCCTTGTGCCTTTTCCTTTGCTTTTGTCTTCATGAGGTCATCATCCATGGGCAAGATCACTGAAACTGGATTAACATTCCGTTGCTTCAGTTTCACTTGACTGGCTTGAATTTGCATTAGATCGCAGGATTTCCTACTCCAACGGTTCCCAGAGACACAGAACGCTATGTTTAGATCTGTGCAGAATGATACGCAACGGGTCAGCTGCTCGCACTGGAGGAAAATCAATAGTTTGAAATTGTTGCCTCTTTTGTATGTGTGCGTTGAAACAAGAAAGCCTTTTCTTGCTTTCAATCTTTTTTTAACCATGCTTTGAATCATTTTTCAGGAGATGAGCTGAAAACATGTGTTTAATGGAGAACCAAATCTAACAAAGTGTCAGTGTTAGCACAGTAGCAAACAGTAAGTCATATTGGCATTACCACCCCGGTAATGCTCATGTCCTAGTTGAAACAGCAAAGAGTCGTATCGCACACCAGACACCGAGTGTGAGCGACTGTGGTCAAAACCATCTTCCTTTGAACTGTTTCAGTTGCTCTGAGATCAGGGTTCATCACGGGACCCTACAGTGTCTGTCCTGGGGCAAAATACGCGATGAAGCTCTTTGCCCGTGTGGCTGGCCATTCCCCTGAGCTGCTGTACTTTTTAAGCCTTAGTGTACTTCTAAGTGTCTCCTGAGCAGGTTTTAGTAGTTTACTTTCTATCTTGAATGTATGATGATGACTACTAGTAGCAGTGAATTTTAGTAGTAGACAGAGTTGTACAGTTTATGGGGAGGATGGGAAATAAGGGAGGCTTCTAATCTTAACTGAATACCTGTAAAGTTGTTCTTGTGGTTACTGAGAGAAAACGGTGGGGAAAGTGTACATTTGTATTATAATGGAGCACACAAGTACTGCTATAGTTATGTCTGACAGCATATCCACTGATAACCCCATTTTTTCTGGGGTTTATAACTTGGCTGTAAAAATTCGTGTTCTGCTGAAATTTGGGACAGTGCTGTCTCAGATTGGGAGCAATCTCTCTCTTTTTTCTTTTATCTTTTTACATTGCTTTTCCCTTTTTAATTCATGTACGAAAGAGTGCTAGACTAGTTGTTTAGAAGTTCCAAGAATGTTACAACATTAACGGATGTCTCATGCTTTTTTGCACTTTTTTTTATATTCAAAATACTTTTTTTAAATTCAGGCATAGCCAGAGTTTAGTCAGTAATTTGGGGCCAGATCATTTTGGTATTTAAAAACAAGCTAACATAGCCAAGTTATTAATACTTGAAAATCAACTACTGTAACTTTTTCATAAAATTTTTAATACCCTGAGGCATATTTAATATCTATATAGCAGTGTATTATAGAATGACATAGCAGAAAAGTTTCAGATCTATTTATTAACATTTCTATACTTCGGATTAATGAGAGATACCTCAGAACTGCTCCAAAGTAGCTGGGACTGGATTTCCGTAACATGATTTTAAAGACGTATTAATCAAAACAGATTCTCCTGTCCAAATCTCGTGCATTGAGAAGCCCCAAGGGAAGGCAGACTGCCCCGCCAGCCCTGGTGAGGCACGGTGCGGAGGCCGTGGGGCACCAGGGGCGGTTGGCTCCCCTGTGGTAGCTGGGCTCCAGTCCTGCTGCGGGCTGCCTCCCGCTGCCCAGGGGAACAAGGCTTCCCCTTCAAAGTGTATTTGCATGTTACATTGCAGCCTTCGGAGCAGCCACTCATATCACATCTTTTAAGTTGCTTTGAAAAGCACACGCAAAAGTCTCTTTAAACCTTCCCAGGGACTCATCCATCCTTATTTTTCTTTAAACGCGCCCTTGGAAAATAAGAATTTTTGCATATGCAGGGCTTATTGAAAGAATGTTTTTAATTTTTTCTGAACCAATGCAAACAGGAAAAGCAGGGCTCAAGGCTAGCTCTCCCGGCTAGCTGTCCCGTGTAAGGTCAGCTGTCATGGCCCTCTCCTCGGGGTACCTCTGGAAATGTGCATCTTAAAGCACCTGGAGTACTGGCGTGAGATACGGCTGTAGGATTGCAGGAGGTGAGCACACAGGCAGGCTGATTTGAAAGGTCTGCTCTTGCTGGAAGGGTCGCCTGATCTCAGTCACATCAGCACTTTTTCTTGTTTCTGTGCCAAAACCAGGCCGTGTGTTTGCTGCACAGTGCATCAGGAAAACTAGACCGAAAGAAATGGGTGAAATCTCACTTTGCATTTCCCCTGTTGTTGTTCGTAGCGTTTTCTCCTGGAAATGCCCCAGCCACATGCTACAATCGCTCGGTCCTCGGCTCGCAGCCCTCTTCCCTGGCATCCTCAAGCCGCTGAGGTGCAGGGTATGCAGCACGTTTATTTTCCCCTTCCAGAGGGGCGTAGGACGTTGCAGAGCAGGCAGGATCAAGGACTAGATCAGGACTGAACGTGCAAAGGGAAATGAGTCCCCCGCAGCACGCCTGTGCCCCCCTGTCCCTCGGCAGTGTCCGGGATGGCTCTGGGGAAGCGGCAGAGTGTTGTGGTCCAGCTTTGCCCTCCTGGGATGGCCAGCAGCCCTTGGCTCAGGCCAGGCTCTGCTGCGCTAGCCAGGGTGTGAACGCCAAACAGCGGAGCTGCCCTGGGGCACGGCATGGATAGCTTCCTTTTTCCCTGGAAAAAAAACCCCCTCCGGGCTGCTGACACACGTTGTGCCAGAAAAGGTGGTGCGGAGGGCTGCCTCCCCGCTTCCCTCCCATCCCTTCCTCTCTGCCACAGTTGGCATTTCATTCCACAAAAGAGAAAGCAGCGGGTTGGTTTGTCACGCAAAGCCTGAAGGAGCTCTGTTGCCTGGATCTCTGCGGAGTGGGCTATTTTTAGCTTTTCATCTCGCTGCTTGCGCTAGCATCCCAAATCCACTGCAGCCATTTGCCTGCGTACCCCGCGGTGCTGCCCAGCATGCCCTACTTACGGTCTGAACTTCACATTAGCGTCAGAGGATTGAAATCAGAAGCTTGTAAATATGTGTAGTATATTTATTAATATTTAGGAAGTCTCCATCAATCATGCAATGGGAATTGACTTTCCCGTGATGTTTTAAAAAGGAAATGAGTCTTATTTATATGTGTGTTGGCTATTTATCACAGTTAACGCTTTCAGCCCCCTAATACAGTTTGCACTCCGTAGGCATCTTAGAGTGAATTACTGCTGAAAAGAATGCGGGACTAGCACAGTGAGCTCCCTCCCATGAATTTTTAAAATCTTGTTAATTTTTTTTAGCTTTATTAATATGCCCAAGGTCTGTTTAAATATATCATAGGAGACCCAAGGAGTTACAAATGCCACTGGGAGCATTGCTCTTGTTATTTTGTATGTGAACCTGATTGTGGAGAATTGAAAAGCAGCTCTGCCTCACGGCGGCGATGGAGGAAGCGAGCAGGTCTTTGCTGCAGCTCTCGCTTGTCTAAAACCTGAAGCTTCAAATGTTCACGGTGACAATATTGCTTTGGGGGTTTGTTGTTTTTCCCCCTTCTCCATTACTTCCTTTATACAGGGAAGGGTGTTACCTGGCGAAAATAAAATGCCTTTCCATTATAGCCTTTGTCTGTGTTAATTATTCATGTGGAAGCTGATTTAAAGGTCCTGCCTCTCTCCTTTTCTTCTTCATGCTTTTATAGTTTTGCAAGATCAGTCAGACGTTTCTTTTGGCAAAGAATTGTTAACGAAAACGATTGAGTAACAGCTGAACACTGGCTGAGTTGCATGAAGGGATGGAAACATGTCGAAGTACTCCTAGAATAGCAATAAAACTGCTTGTGTAACCCCAGTGATGTGATTGGCACCTAGTGTCATTCCCAGCCAACTCCCCTGTTACCAGCGTGTTGCTGCTCCCAGCACTGTGAGTCCGTAGCTGAGGCGCGCTTCTCCGCACGTTGTACGGGCTTTGGGAAATCTCCATCCCTCAGCTTTGGGAGAGAAATGCTGGCAGTCTTTTGGAGAGGTTTTTGATGGACTGTTTTTAGTTTTTAAACCAGAAGTGGAGAGAACATTTTTATCACAACTATTATGTTGTTCTCTCTTCTCTTTCAAGCTCCCTTTTTTCCCCAAGCAAGTTCAGCATCAGCTTCCATGGTTAGTCACTGGCTGCATGCCCTATAGGTTAAAACTAATTTAGAAGCTCCAACTTTAGACTCCTGATGGCTACCTTCATGCTTTACCTCATCCAGCAGCTCCGTACATCTTTTAGGAATGTCTTTCTTACGAGCTCAGTCTCATCTGTGAAACAGTGACAGCACACAGGCACGAGGGAAAGGTGCTGCGACTGTACGCTCTGGTGCTACAGCATATGGATTATGTTAATGTTACCATAAAATTTTATAGTATTTCCATGTTGATAACTTGGAGCTGCTCTGGTTTATTTCTTTTTCTTTTGTATGTATGTATCCTAAGGCCAATCTGAGAATGTTTATGAATATTGATTCCAGCTATAAAGATCTGTTTTGTTGTTTCTGTCTGATTTTTACGACTGTGTTTCAGATTTTTTGGGTACCTGAAATTACTGTTCACCAAAACTTCCTGGTAGGAGACCAACCAGAGAGGGGCATTAGCTCAGTCTGACGTGATACACAAAGACAGAGAACCCGTTTCCTGACACGTAAGAATAAGTTCGTAAGCGTTGTCCTCACGGCACCTGGATTGAGTCCGGCGCCGCAATCCCCTCACACCGGGAGAGCTGGTGCCAGCTACCATGTACGAGGGGTGGGTGCAGAGCAGCACTCACAGGCTCCGGCAGCCCCGAGCAGAAGGAGCCCAGGGCCCTCCCCGCATTCTTGGCTTGACATTGAAAAATCCCAGAGCTGCTCTTGTTGCTCAGTTTACCTGGCACAAGTTGTGAGCCTTTCCGTGCCCCGGGGTCCCCGTCTGCAAAAACAGGGACTACAAAGTGGTTACAACTGCTTAAAGACTTCTGAGAGGGGAGTGCTCAGTGTCACAGCTAATAGGATCCTGCACTGCAAGTTTCCATCCGCTTTCGGCAGTTGAAAGCAATGAGCACCGCTTCCAGGTGCCCTGAATTCCAGATACTTGAAACTTTACAAGACTTTGACAAGCAAAGATTTGTGAAATGAATTTTACCATGGTTGTCCGCACTCAGCGAATGTCATAGGGCCTAATCAGGAGATGGAGCTAAATAATTATCAAAGAGACACAGCAAATTTTATGTGGTGGTAGCTTTGCTCATTCATTTGCACTAAACTGCAATTCAGTAACTTTTCAGTTTCTCCTCTGGTCAGGCTGTTTTGCAGTGGCAGTGCCTGGCTGTCCTCGGCGTCAGAGACGCAGGTAGCCGGGGCTCTGTGTCCTGAAGTAACAACAAAAGCTGCTGCAGTCTGCAAAGGACATTGAGATGGTTTTTGTAGAACAGTTCCAGAGGAAGCCATTTGGAATAGACCTTTCTATAGCTAATATAGAAAATATATTTTTAAGGAGATGATAGTCTTTCAAGGTGCAGAGCTACTTAATGTACAGTCACACTGGAAAAGACCTGTTTGATTATTAACCCACTTGATATAAAAAAACCCTGCAAGTGCAGAAAGGTGAGCATCCAGTGTGAAAAAATACATTTTTGGTGCCTCGCCTGCAGCTGTAGTGCTTACATGAAGCTGCAGCTCCTCCCTGCGTTTCCCTAACCAGAGTCACGTCAGTGCTTAACAGTGGGAGGCAGCAACAACTTGGTATTTGCCGGACAGGCCATAGGCCAACCATTGCAGCGTAGGATTGTTACATTGGCTTTCAAGGGGTGCTAAATCTAGAATTAAAGGACAGGGCATGAGTTGATGCAACTTCTGAAGGAGGCTGGGTTCCAAAATTTGGTAGAAATAAGCACCAGTTAAGTTGATGCGTGTATATAGAGATAGAGGCTGCATTCTCATGGCCCAGCTTACAGGACAAGTAGAGGCCAAGGCCCAACTTTGGCTTAGATGCTTAAGATGGGCTTAAGTTCTATTGAAGGGGCTGTTACCTGTGAATTAGAAAGCAAAACGAAGATATAATGAGCGTATTTGAGCTGTATTTCTGTTAAAGCTGGTTCCCCCTCCCCAACCCCCTCCTTTAATAAAGGAACAAAGAAAGTCCCAAACAGGAGATGCACTTTTTGGACATTAACAGGCCCAAAGCACAAACCCTTCCCCTTCAAACTTCTCCTGCTTCTGTGCTGTCACTGCGCATGTACCATCTGTGCGGCTTCAGGTACACCCGGGGCATCAGCTCTAACAGAAAGGCAATAGAATTGTCTTCTGCTTGTTTTTGTGTTACGTGGTACTGAAATGCAATTTCTTGTTTCTGCGTTACTAATAAAAAGTTCTTCAAAATGGCAGTGCATCGCTCTCGCTTTCCTGAGCTAACTGTAAAGACAGCGAGCATCATTTCTTACACAGCGCAGCTGGTTAGGGCATGGTCCGTGGTGTTTGGTCAGGTAAAGCCCTGAGCCTTAGCTGCTGCAGATTTTAACTAGGTTAGAAACAAAATTATACAAGAGTAAAACAGGGAAGTCTTGTACCAGCAGGGCCTCAAATTAGGAGTCCTTACTGACGATTTTACTTGCAGGTGTCTTCCAATAAAACGAGAATCGCACCTCAGTCACCTCAGCTGTGGAAGAATTAAGAGGACAGGAATTTTGCTTCACAAAAAAAATTGCCTTTTCTCTGAATAAATTCATAGTGAAAGCACGACCTGCCTCCTGGAGCTCCAGTTAAAGGCTAGCACATAACCTGCATGATTTTGACCGGTGGCAAGTAGTGTTGGTGGGGCAAGAAGATAGTTTATTGGATTATTTACAAGGTCTTGCTTACAAGTCAAGGCTAATCATTTTATATGACTCTTTCCTGTTTTACTGTAAAATGAAGCACACACATGGAGTTACCAGTTCAGGCACAGAGGACCCCTGCAAAGCTTTTGACCAGCAGGATGTGTGGCTCACAGTGAGCTCCAGGGAGGCTGGTACTGCGTCCCGCTGCTTACCCAGCACAGACAAATGCCAATTTTTCTGCAGCCTTCTCTGAAAACCAACAGCCCATTTTATATTACAGCAGTTACACCCAGAAGTGGTTTTTTTAAACTGAGCATGTCATTTATTTAAGATAGCACCATAGTGTACATAGACACTTTACAGAGTCCTGCCCTTCACAGCTTACAATCTAGGAAGATGCAAGAATAGCAAAGGTGTTACCCACTGCTCCACCTGAAGATTTTAAACGAAGTGTCACATCAAGGAATGTCACTGGTCATCTTACTCAGTGCTACTTTATTACATCATCAGATACATCAATGCCTGATATGTGCTACACATCAATTCCTCATACATACCACGTGCTGCAGTTCAGTGGCTTTACTTGCATTAAGCAAGTCTTTCAAGAATACTGTAACTTATACTAGGATTGCCCCTTTTTCCAACAAATATGACCCTTCCCCCATCATGCCTGCTGGCCTGATGGGGGAGAAGAGTAAGGAATATGGGGGAGCATGGAGGACCCACACTGGTGCAAGGGCAAGTCAGAGAAAAAAAAGAAAACTGATTACACACAAGACCATTGGATTGCACTGTTTTAAGTTAATGCCTTTTGTTGCTAACATGAACCCGTCTGCACTAGCATGAAAAACAGACAGCAACCAGAAACCAGAGTTTACCTCAAGTTTGGTATCTTCAACATCTTAAAATCCTTCAGGGGCAAGAGCTAACATGCCCAGTTTGCCACACTCTGGGAAGCACCACTGCCGTCTTCCCTCACTGCTTCCCCTGCGGTCAGGAACCAGCTAACCCCAGCTTCATCCGTCCACAGCAAGCGTGTGCGACACAGCTGTAGTTACAGAGCAGGGTGAGCAGCCACACTTCTAACCACCCTGGAGACCTGATACACTGGCACTAAGCCCCCCGAGCAGCCAAGCACTTGCCCTCACATGCGACTTTCTGTCTTTGACAGGTGTCTTTTGACACCTCAGTCAATGCACACAACATAAAATTGACTTCAGAAATATTTTTTTAGCCACTTCCAGTAAATAAAGAGGGAGGGGAGTTTCCCTAGGGAAGGATCAAGATAAGCAATTCCAAAGGTACGGGGTTTTTGCCCCAAGGGTCAACTCAGACTATAACAGTGGCAGAACTGGGGTAGGAAATGGAGTGCTTCAAGAAGAGTGTTATGCACAGAAGGGCTGAACATACAGCTACAGATCCCACCAGTGCTGATCAGCTAAAGTGCTGATCCATGGTTAGTGGAGCAGCAGACAGACTGGAAAACCAAACACCTAGCCATAGCCTTCCCAAGTAGCATGAAATGTGGAGAGGAAGCAGCCCAAAACCAGTGGGGAATGAAATAGAAAGGAGGTGCTGCAACACAAGCGGGCAAGGATTTGTTTCTAGAAGAAGGAAACAAAGTGCAACCTGTAGCACAGGTTTCCACATGCACACACACACACTTACTCATCTTTTCCTTTTGTTTGTAGAGCTTTGCCATAGCTGCACTCCCCTTCCTAGCAGAATGCCACCAGGAGCTAGAACATCTTCTGCATTCTTTATCCAGGAAGTGGCATTACTCTGCTGAGAAGCACAACAACTGACCTGCACCAAAGCTATCCAGCGTATCTTCCAAAAAGGAGCTGCTATCAGACTTTAAGCTTTAAGTTTCTGTTCCAAAATAAGAAAGGCTTTAGGTCCATATAAAAAGAGCAATGTAAATATTAGCTACTCATTTAATTGCTTTCAACTAATATATATATTTTTTAATTAAGTTTATTCATTAGGATCACATAATTTAGTGAGACTATAGTTACACCCAAATTAATGTTCACTTTCAAACTAACCAGAATACGAATGCTGAAATTTCCCTTAAGCTACAGACACTTTAAAATTACCAGATCAAAACAGTGACCAACACTTTACTCTTCTAGTTTTTTAGAAGTTACTCATGCTCTTTAATAGCTTCCTAAACACAAGCTTGCCACTTGAACAAGTAAACATCCTTGCAACACTTACTTCACTTCACGTGCACGCCAAAAAATAAGTTTAAATGCCCTAACAGAGGGCTGTCTAAAAAACATACACTATACCTGGACCAAATATAAAAATGTTGTGAACATCAGACAAGGCTAGGACTGTTATCAATATATATTTATGCATGTTTTATAGGAAGCAATTTCTGCAGTTACTGGAGTACTTTTCTAGATAATAAGAAGCATTTAAAATTATCCTAAAACCATTTTGTACCAATGTGGAAAAGTGTTGAAAAAAATTCAGTTACACTGGTAGTCAGTAGTTAGTAGAAAGCACTCAAAAAGGAGAGTCCATCTGTTTTTCTTGTACTCTTGGTTTCTCCATTAAGGGCATGAAAAGTACACATTCATGAAACCTTACCCTTTGGATTTCAAATTTCCTGCTTATTTCTCATTTCACCTCTTCTGGTTATTGCATCAGTCTCTCCCTCAGTTAAGACATGATGTGAAGAGCAAGGACCAGTGGAACAGCACAGTCTCTTCATTCAAGTAGCCTACAAGTACCCTTCTTAGAGATAAATAAGAGAAGTATTTTCCAGCACCTTCCAGGAATTACTACTCCTCTCCTGATAGGGAGGGGAGGAACTAGAGCAAGTTAATAAATATAAAAATAAATTATACCCTTCTCCCCACCAAAAAACTGTTTTATGCTATTAACATCAATAGAAACTTTATCTTCGTTTGGATACAAACATCTAAGAGGTAAAGTATCTGTGTGTCATGTTCGGGCACCACATTTAAACAACACAGGAAAGATAGTACCAAACAAGTTTTAGCTTTTCAGGATGATCCTCTGGATAGATACCTAATTCTACAGTATCATGTTCGGACTCATGTAGTTCCCTTTAAATGGTTATAAGACACTATCAGATTACAAAACAGACAAAATTCAGTGCTCTAGTACCTATCAGCCCTTCACAGAACAAATGTTCACATGGAAAATCCTTAATACCACACATGCATTCTTTTCAAGTTTGAGTACGAAAAACCAAGATGGTGTAAATATAACATACTCTCTATCTTTGTTATAAAAGGCACATTTAGGCAGTTTTAAATGTGCTAAATGTTTTGTTTCCAGTGTTAAAAATAAATTGTTTAAATGAAAAGAGCATCTGCAGGAGGTGAATGTAATCTTCAGAAGAGCTGCAGTGGAGATGATGGATGAGGTTACTTTTCTGCTGATCCAGTATTCTTATAAATATATAAAACCTATGCAGATCAGCCTTGGAAGGGAGATCTACAAAGCAGTCTGCAGATTAGAACTTTTCTGTTGGTTACTTGGTATTTTTGGTTTTATTTTTCTGTTGATGCTGCTGCCATGGCTGGTTTCATGCCCTCGCGCGTTGACTTCAGCTCCTCCAATTCTGTGTTTAGTTTGCTGATCACCCACTCCAGGGCATCCCGACCCTGCCAGGAAAATACTGGAATTTAGGATCAGAACAGAGACAACACCATTGCTCGTGTTTCTATAGTTCTTCCTCTGTCAGACATGAGACTTGTTTTAAAATTAATTCCATGTCCTGCATAGTTTGATACCATATTATATTGATAATTTCTGAGCATCTTCTTATGGAAACTTCACTGCAAAGGTATTTGCTTAACCCATAAGCGAGAAGTAAATGCAATACTGGTGTGAGCTCCCAGTAGCACACCTAGGCAAAAAGCCTAATTCAGCAGTTGTTCCTTTATGTAACAGTATTGCTGTTTTCACTGTCTGCTGCTCCCACCCCCCAAAGAATATCAGCAAATTTATGGCAAAGTCTAGATACTGTTCTCAGATTCATTAGCCAAGTTATATGGACAGTTTTTGAGAAGATCCAGGACAAAGAAAGATAGTCTTCCAACTGCTCTTTGAAGTAGCAACTAATTGATTCAATATCTAGCAAGAGTTCAGAGATGGACTCGCACTGAATTCTATATTCATGCACAGCAACTTTTCAGCATATAAAACAGACTGAGACTACAGTCACACATTTTGCATCATGGTACGGTCTTTCTCTGTTCAGATCTCAGAATGGCAGTGCCTCAAAGGAAGGCTTTGACAACCAATGCTTTAGTAAAAGCTGAAGAATCCAGCAAAATAAGCATGTCAAAAACCTTTTGCCTTAGGAAGACCCTGTAGCAGCTGCACGCCACTGACCACATGATGAGCATGAAGCCAGCTGCACAATGAAACCAAGAAAATAAAGAGAAGCACTTTCACTAAACAGAAGTGCAAGATTTTAGAGTTCCACAATCTCAGAATGACAGCTTTTGCCAAAACAAGCAGATGGGATCAGACCAGGAAAAGACCTGGCCTTTTTTCACTTAAAAAGAAGCCAAGCGACATTCACCTCTATTACCCCACTAAGAATAAGTTCAAACAGTGGAGAGCAGTAACTGGGAGCGACATGGCTCTGGCCAAGTCTAGAGGAGTTCTGGAGATAAAGGGTCTGAACCCAAAAAGTCCTAAGTCTTCACGAGAGCCAGTGTCAGTGTTCAAGTCCTCTGCAGAGATTAAGGGAAAGGGGGAGAACAGCCCTCCACACACACAGAGTGCTGTTCTGAACTATGATGCAGTATTTTTGTTGCATGCATTATAGGTGATAAAGTGAACAAAAACCTCTTAAAGTATCCAGAACCTGCTTTGTCCTTTATAAACCACTAAGCATGAACAAGGATCTGCATAAACAGCTTTGAAAACCTCAAAAAAAGGCAAGGTCAAAATAAAACCCACACATACTCTTGAGGAATTTTTTTGGAGGCTAGAAACATTACTCTGGAATAATATTAAAAGCCCAGTTCCAGCCTGCAAAGTGTAACCTATTAAAAGAAATAATGTTTTATTATGAATAAGAGCATATTTATCTCAAGACCCTCACTAAGTTCAGTGAAGGGCTGACTCTGTTTCTCTTGAAGTTTTTCATATTACAGGAACTCACAGAATAAACACTAATTGCTACGTCTGCACTGGCAGGCAGTCCTTAAACTGAGAAAGTCATCCACGCATGACAACAAAGTGTTCAACTCTTGGCCAGAGCTCAGAAAGGGGGATTCAGCCCTATCCAAAATTACCTCAAGAACGAGTATCTTTAAGTTAACTTAGTTCAAGGTGTGCCTTTAAAAAATACCAACAATAATCAAGAAAACACGATTTAAATTGTCCAGTCTAAATACGGGTTGCTGAAAAAAGTCCTTCGAAGAGTATGATTTAACTTCTGAGTTCCTTCCATTTGAGGACCAAATTGACCATGCTTCAGCAGGTGATAACGTCCCCTGCCTCTACATCCTGTGCAAGACCTGGGAATACCAACAAAGCACGGATAAAAGCACCCACACAGGATTAGGCTACTGCATAGCAACAAGTTGTAACTAGCCACGAATTAGCTGAGTGGAGTGCTCCGCAAGGAACAAAGTGGGGGGAGAGAGGGGGAATCATCTTTCAGTAAGCACGCATTTGGATATTTAAAAGTCAGGTTAAAATGTCCTCTCTTAGGTGACACAGGCAGAGAGAACTGAGTAAGACAGCAACTGCTTAGATGTTGTATTTGTCTAATTGCACAAAGAAGACTTGTCAGAAAGTCAAACACCTTTGACATAGAAAATGCTCAGTAGGAAAACACTGAGATTCTTTACAGGCCTTGACTATGAAACAACTAGGTCTTAGTGTTTTAGTTGATATATTTGTTGACAAGATAAAATAAAATAAAATAAATAAAAAAAATCCACGACATTCAGCTGGAGCACCAAGATACTTCCTTCAGCTTTTGAGACTACATAGTTCTACACGTTTCCTTAGACCTGTGTAGGCTATATACTGTATTTTGCAGCTAAGAATAAACTCATGATATTGGCAAGGAAGATTTCAGGAGTATTCTGCACAGGAAATTAAGTTACAAATCTTAACAAGATGCAAAGCCTCCAAGTACTATAGAACTACCCAGTTACCAAAAAAAATCTGACAGAGGATTGATCTATGAAATTTCATACTGTACAACAAATTCTGTAGTAAGTTATTAAGCAAGCACATTCATAACCAAGCATGCATATTATATTAGTCTTTATTGCATATGTTAGCAGTATGATGTGTTTGGCAGACCAAACGCTGCAGATGAAGATTTGTTGGTAGAGCTTAAGTGACTGATAAATGCTGAGCCTTTGTAGTTGATGTTTTCCAGAAAAACAGCCATAAAAGCTTAGTGGAATGAGAACGTAGAAGCAAACACTCATGGCATACACTGATCTCAAAGTACGCAGTGTAAAAAAACCCTACATTCTTAAGTAGGAGAAGCAGCATAATGGACTTTTTCTTTTTTTAAGGAATCTTATTAGTTGAAGCATAAGCCAATACAGGAATGACAGAGACAGGCTACGCTGACTAGTGGAAGGAAAAGAGCCTGCACAGAGGTATCACAGAAGCAAGTACACTCAGTTCTTTCAACCTTGAAGTCCGATTTTTTCATAGTCATATGGCTTAAAGGACATGTCACTACCAAAATGAATAAAACTACAAGACCAATGAAAAACACGAACAGTCTGGCATTCTGACAGCTTCAAGCTTTGTACAGATTTCCACAGAAGTTCACAGAAGGGCAACAATATTCCTCAGGTGCAAGAAAAGCAAATACAATTTCACTATGCAAAAGATTACCCCTGTTGAGCAATCTCTTTCAAGAAATCAATTTTGTATCCTAAGAGTACAATTCTGTTTCATTTTTATAATGCCAATTCCAGTCATTAACCAATTTATTAATTTCTTCAGGTACCAGTTTTACATACTGAAATCACAGAAACCAGGACCAGACCAAACACTTGGAGGCACTCATTCACATGCCTAGTTATCTGCAGTCATCATTCCGCTTTCAAACCATAAGCAATACCGTGTGGCACAAGACATGGCTGCAGCAAGCTGGTTGTCCAGTGGCATAAGCACAGGTTAATTGATCCAGTCTAGATCTGACCTACTCTAACTCTCTACAACTGCAGTGCAACGAACACGTTTGCCATTCCTGTATGCAATGTATATAAAACATACATGCAGGTTAATTTATGAAATTCACATGACAACAATCCATGCACATATTTGCTAGAAAGCTGAAATGCTGTACCAAGAAGAAGAATGCTGGCATTACCACTAGTTAGTACAAACTGTAGATGTGGAGAACTGCTAGCTTAGAGCGCTTTCAGAATTTTGAATTATCCACTCAATAGCATCCCACCCCTGGAGTAACACAAAAAAAGATTTACAACATATGGCAAATGATTTTTTCATCATCATTAAAAATAACAATACATCATCTGCCACCTCTACCTCAGAGCAAAATCTCAATACTTAGTTCCTATTTCTTCAGAACAAAACATTTTTCAGTGACTTTCATTAAGTTTAAGAGGGGTGCTGAGAGCACAGAGGCACAGCACAGCATGCGAGAAGAGCTAGTAATAGTGGAGTAGGTTAGCAAAGAAAGGGCTGGTAACAGCAAGTACAAATTCATGCCAAGTTCAAATCTCCAAAGAGACTCTTCAGTGAAACACACAGAACAAGAAGGCCTTTTTGATTTGCAAGAAGCTTGTCAGCCAGTGTGTTTCTTGAAAACGGTAGAACAGAAGACAATGTTTAAAAGAAATCGAGCTCTCACACAGGCAACACCTGAACAGATACCAAGAAATATTTACACTCTTTCTCTGAGCTCAACAGAGACATGCAAATGTGACAGATGCCACGAGAGGAATTCAGCCAGCACTTTTAAGTGTGCTCAGTTGATCTGGCCATTCCAACTAGCTAGTCGTTTGCTACCTCCAAGTTAGCCTTAAGTTTGGTTGTGAGCCAGGGTTTGGACTTCTCTTTGAAGAATATATGCCCCACACAGACTTCTAAATGGAAACTGGATCAGAATAGAATTTTAATTTATCCGAAATACATTCCATTTATGACTTTCAAACAAACACAGAGAGCACTCAGCTAGTTACTCTTCAGTGTCTAGAAATTACCCATCACTCCTTCCCCGTCTCCTGATTTTAACCTGTTTTCCTCTTATTTTTGGAGAAGCACACAGAAGGGAGGAAAAGGAGGCTTTCTGCTCTCTGATCTGGTTGATTGATTGATACCTCCTATCAAGTTGGCTTATACTGCCTCAGTCAAGCAACATCTCTCACAAGGACAAAGGGCCGGCCAAAGCGCAGGCTCTCTGGCATAGTAAGAGTTACCTGGGCCAGATTCCCACTGTGCTGAACCTCTCCAGCAATGCAGAGCACAAACTCAAATTTCAGGTGCATTCATCCTGCTGTTAGGCAGTGATGTCTATGTTTATCTAGCAACCCCATTTCTTTCCCACCTTCCCCGAAGAAGGATAGGACAACATGCCCAAAATAAGCACTCCCGTAGATCTGCCCATGCTGAAGTACAGCTCCATGGCTGCAAGCCAAGTAGAAAAAGCAAGCATGAGACAGAGGAGTTGGTGTAGTGTTACCTACAAAAGCCAGCATAGTTTCATGTCTTCAAAGAATATGCCTCTGCTTACACTACCTTACTTTCAGCCAAAGGCAAGGAGACAGTTCAATAATGGATAGGAACAGGAACAACCAAAAAAGCAGCATAGAAAATGTGCTAGCATTAATTGCTAAATCCAAATTAGAAAGGCTGAAAAGGAAGTTACATTCACTACTAGCACTAACTCCTGGAAACAGGAGGTTAGTGTTTAAAAAGGTGCTTTGGAAAAGAAAAAAAACACCACCAAAACCCAATAATATGCTATGTGTAACTGTACCATACACATCAAAGTCTGTTCTGATGTGCAATTCTAGTTGAAAAGCAAAGATGTAGTAATGAAACCTTTTCATGCTTCGGGAAATTACATTTTCCTACAAAAAATCAGTTGAAAATCTGTGCACAGAATTTACAGAAATTAAATATAGTATTCAGCACACACGATTGACAATTACTATTTCAACAAAAAGAAAGATAGAGGTGAGCGGAGAGAGGGAGAAAACAGAATAAAGATGTACCTTTCTGGCATTAGAAGATATTGTGTTTGCCATTAAGCTTTCCAGATAACTGCTCAAGCTAATGCCTTTAACAGTAATAATTGCTTCTTGAGTTAGCACAGTTCTGTAAGAGAATATAAAAAAAAGTTAATACCTAAACTGAATTGGACTAACATAATGTCTCCTATACGCAAAGAAACACACAAATATCCTTACTTACTTTTCAGGGTTTTCAGGATGAGGCGTGTAAACCAGTCTCTCATCAACAGACACCAAGTTTGTGAGAGTAATCTTAAAAAGAAAAAAGAGCTGAAATCCTCACTTCCCACCTTTCATTCTTCTGTTATCAACAGCACTGCTCGGTAGTAGAGCACTCAATTTAATGTCAGAGACAAAGCAGTGTACACAGAATGTAAAACCCAGAACACAGTCAATAAAAAGACCTATAAAGGGTGATGCATCTTCTCCTATCCTAGATCTAATTATATCAATCTAAGTTCCGACTCACAGTGCAGAGCACAAACAGCTTTCCATTTGTTTTCTCTGAATGCTGAGTCTTACCTGATTTATGGCATGCAATTCAGACAGGCTCGTCAAGACCAAGACCACTATAACACTATTTGGAGCGTACAGAAAATTAATACTCAGGAAAGATAATGCCTCTCATACAAAGACAAGGCTCTCTCCTACAGACAACTCCATTTTAAATCTGATAGTTACAAGTTCCCAGGATACCAAAATACAGCATAATACTTCATTTACATTTTGCAAAAAAAAGACATTTTAAATTAAAACTTTTGTTGTAAATGGCAGTGTAATGTAGAACAAGTTATTCATCTAAAAGCCAGACTACTTTACATCCATTCTGAGAAATAATCTTACATTAAAACCAGAATCACAAATGTTTGATCCCAAAGTATTTAAAGTTTCCTATTTGTGGGAAGAAGGAGGGGAAAAAAAAGAGCCAACTAAGATGTGAAAATTGCCACCTCCTGATGAAAGATGCAAACACATTTCTAATCTAAATGTTAAGAGCAAAACATCTCATCTCCAGAACTAATTACCAGAAACTTCTTAAGCTACCACTCACATTAGTTGAGCAAAGCTCCATCTTTTTTTCCACTGGGTCTACCACAGAATGTTCCTCAATGTAAGTCAGAGTTCTACTCGTTCCTAAAATCTGAAAGTGAAGAAATGAAAAAATCAAAAAGTTAAGTACTAAAATATATATTAAAAAAACCCAAACTGAAATGCTAAATGTCAAGTTCTTAGTGACCCCAAATAAATACAAGGTAATTCATGGATACCAGAACACTGCGATCAGTAGGAAGACTACACCCTGGTAGGCTGTATCAGCCTCACAGACTAGTCTGGAAGGCATGTATAGACATACACACACTACAGGCATATTAAAGCCTACAATGTATTCTCGCTACAAAGTACGTTAATTACAGCTTATGTGATACTTGTGGATGATATTTCCTATAAATTAAGCTTATACTTCGAATTCAGCTCCAATTCAAATGATGACATAAAAATGCGTCACACCCTTAATAAACCATTAAGACTGTAACAGCGTACCGCTTTTACAATATTTGGCAATCCCCACTCTGTGCTGAGAAGACGGTGACTATGCAACCTCCCCTGGTTATCAAGGCTTCTGTTGAGGACATCTACTCCTACCACACACGGATTCATTGGGTTGGGGTACTTTCTCATAGCAGCTTTGATCACTGTATCCCAGGGATGTCTGCAAAAAGAAGAGGAAACAATATTTTAACTGTTGTGTATTTAATTGCAAGTACTCAGACAACACTAAATCAGAGGTCTAGCTTGCATAATATGGCACGTGCTGTACAACTTCATAGCCCCCAAAAGTCCTTTCAGAATATATTGATGCTTGGAAAGGCAATAAGAAAGTATTGACACACAAACAGAAAAAAAATATATTCCTTTCTACAGAATGAAGAAAGGAATTATTAACCCAACACTAACAGAAATGAGGGCAAGGGGCAACAGTGACAAATTGCTACTAGTCACATTCCAATTAGCTATGCAAAAACCCCACAATGACAGGGTAGCTGTCCACAGAGATTGTTGAATGCCGATTCATTTCAGAACCCAACCAGAAAAGCAACCTGACCTAACATTTAAGTTAGCTCTGCTTTGAGAAGGAGGCTGGACTAGATGACCTCCAGAAGACCACTCCAACACAAATTCTCCTATAATTCTAAGCACACCAAATAAACTAAAGAATAAATCATTAGCTTCTGTTTCTTCCTATAGCAAAAAAGCAAAGTGAAATTTAATTCAACAACAAAAAAAAAATCAGGAAGTTCAAAATAAACAAATTCTCAGAAACCATATCAGCTCACTGCCTTAAGTCTGCACCTGTACTACTGCTTCCAGCAGCCTGTTAACATAAATTACATTTATGGCTACTCTTCTCCATACAGAACTGTTTTTATGAAATAAGTTTTGATAATCTCAAACTCCTGGGATCAGAGCAGCCCCACTACTGGAGAACAGGCTATCCCCACGGCTCTTGTTGTAGGACTCCATATATCTTCTTCTGAAATAGAGGCTAGAGAAATCATGGACCTGATCCAATACAGAAATTCTGTCCCTAAGCAATGATTTCTATATTCAGAATAACTAATAAATCTGGAATGAAAGGTTTATAACCTTTAAAAGTACCTTTAAAAATTTAACTATTGATACCTAACTTAAGAAGGCTTAGGGGTGCCAACTTGTACATAAGAGTTGCACTTAGGGCCGTAAATGGATTTGATTTTTAAGAACACTACTTTTAGTCTTAAAATAGACCAGTACAGAAGAGCATCAACAGTACACCACTGCCAGAACAAACAGAAGCTGGGAAAAATAAGTTTTTTCCAACAAGAAGAGTAAGAAAAGCTCTTTCAGCTTTACTGGTGCAAGCAGGAAAAACAGCCTTCAATTCCTACATCAGGAGAGCTGGAGGACCATTCCTTGTTATCTTCAGTGACTATACATCATAATCAACAGAAGATACACAAACTGGAAAGGTCAAATTTCTGTTAAGTGTCCTTGAGGGATTTTAAGAGTCAGAGATCTGATAAGGCACAACAATATCTTATTAACCCCTGAGCTGCACACGCATATATTACACCATAAGCATTGCAATACAGATGCCGATGAGAAAATGCCAAATCAAAGTCGAGTTTGTGTCTCCCAGGTGACAGATATTAATTTCAAATTCACAAGTTATGCCCTACACAAGTAGCCTTTACTAGCCTCTGACTGTCATTTCATATTAGAAGCTACAGTTTACTTATACCAGACTAACTTTAAAGTTGAACACCTAATATCTATGTCAGCATAACGAATTCAGTTGTGTTAATGTAATTAAAGAAGTTCAAAACTGCACATCTGGGATATTTTGTAAATATTTTAAGAACTATCACCTCTGGTGCTCTTCAGGTTCTGAGAATTTTAAGAGACCTGTAGCAGATGAGTTATCGGTGGCATTTTAAGAGCTGCCCCGGAACTGCTGCATCCTCCACGTCAGCTCCCCGGTACAGCTTGAGCAAGTGTCACACACCTGTCGATACTTTGGCCTATTGTTCCCTCATTACACAAAACTGGAATGGTTCAAAATACGTTTAACGCAGAAAAGGACTGACAGTAAGAAAACTTACTCAGCTGTCACTAAATGGCTGGCTGCTAGGCATCTCTGTGACAGTATGTGACAGCTAAGGTGAGATACACAGTCGCTCTGTCCATACCTCTTGGAATATATCATCAAGCACGTCAGTAGTTTGGGCTTTATATATATATAGTGAAAGCTATTTTTCCTTAAATACCCACATCTTTATCAAGCCATTACGCTGTCGGGCCAGCCCTACCACTGCCCTGTCAGAACGCTACTTCCCCCCGCAAGCGGCGGGAGGTGGGAGAAACCCTCGCAGGGGGTCCGACCACGCAGGAAAAAGCTCCAGGCGATGAGGGATCGGCAGCGGGGGAAGCGCTGACGCACCGCCAGGGACCAGCCCAC
>VFFE01006642.1:14287-41820 GCA_008921705.1 Burhinus oedicnemus | reverse complement strand
CCCCCCCCCCCCCGCCTTCCCGCGACTGCTGCGCGGCGGCACCGCGCAGGCGCAGCGCGCACCGGCCCTGGCGGGTTGTGACGCGCCGCCGTTGGTTGCGAGGGAGGGCGGGGCTCGGGGCGGTGAGGGCGGCGGGCGCGGCCAGAGAAGGGGGCGTGGTCCCGGCGAGAGGGCGGGGCTCGGACGGGGTCCTTCGGACGTAGGGGAGGAAAGGCACGCGGCAAGCGCGATGAGGTCAGACGTCGCAGGCGGGGGTGGGGCGACGGCGGCGGCGATCGCGACGCGGGGGCGGCGGACAGGGTGGGCCGAGGCGGCCGCTCCGCTCGGGCCCATGGCGCACCGTTACCTGCTGCTGGCGCGGGGGAGCTGCCGGCGCCGGGGGCTCCCCGGGGTCCTGCTGCAACAGCTGCTCTGCGGGAGGGGCCCGCTGGGGGCAAGGCCCTGCCTGGCGCAGGTGAGAGGCCAGGGCGCGGGCCCAGCCGGGCCCTCCCCCGCGCGTTGGCCCTAAGCACGGGGGGGAGGACGGGGGGGTCGGGTCTCGGTTGTCATGGAGACGTGTGGGGCGGCCCCATCGCTGGTCGGGACCCCGGGGCGGGGAGAGGCGTCCTGCTGCCTGGGGCCGAGGGCTTCTCGCCGCTCCTCGCGGCCTTCCCCGGCTCGGCTTCACCCCCTTGGGCGGAGGTGGTCCCCCGTCCGCTCGGTACCTGCTCTTCCGGGCGGCGGGGAGCGAGGGCCGGTGGGTAGGCGGGAGTGCGGCGCCTCCCGGTTCGGTAGCGGCAGCCAAGCTGCGTGCGGGAGCGCCCGCCGGCGCTGCGGGCTTCTTCGGCTGCCGGAGCGGCCGAAGGGGAGCCGTTCTTGTTCTGGGAGGAGGAGGAGGAGGAGGCGGCACCTGAAAGCTGCTGCCGCCGCACCCCGCCGGTACTGCCGGGTTCCCAGCGGGTTTTCAAGTGATGTGTTCCACCTAACTTACCTCCCTTGCTTTTCCAGAGTGTTGATTCGCGGTAGGTGGGTTTGTGGCTGTCCGCACGTAGCGTCTGTGCTGTGTGTGGGCTGAGCGGTTTCTTTGGGGGCCTGGGTTGTCAGTGACCATTAAGGGTAACCTTCTGAGAAAGAGGGGGCGAGTGGCAGGTGGTTTTGCATTCTGGGAATTGCACGGCGCAAGAGCGGTGTGGATTTGAACCTACTCTTAACCGATAAATCGTGGTGGCTGGGTGTTCATTCTTAGTAAAATGGTTTAGACTGTCAGCTATTATGTCTATTACCCTTGTTGTCACCCCTAACGTATGGGAGGAATGACAGGCCTATGCTTCTGCTTGGGAAAAGGGAGATACTTAATTCCTGCACCTTTCAGTGGCATCTTGGCCAGGTCGCTTCATTTTTCTGTAGCGTATAGTGGAGAACAATTGTACCTTTGTAGGTACGAGGGTTATCACTAGGATAGTGATAATTGTGAGATGAATACACATAAGGATGTTAGTAACTTAGTCCTAAGTATAAATATGTGTTTTGTTTTTAATGTTGAATTTGTCTTTTTGTTCGGTCAGAGCTGAACATCGTTAATAAACTGCATCACTGTCAGCAGTACTGCTAATCTGTCAGGAAGCTGATTTTCATTTCTGTCAATAAAATTTAATGAGTTCTTATTTGGAATGGACCATAGGAACTATGAAGGGAACTTTGTATTCATCCTGGCATCTGGGTGTGTGTATAGGTAGCAAAACAAGGAACTTTGTTTCCATAAAAGCCATTACTTTTTTGGGGGATTTTTCTTTTTAAAAAAATGGGATTGACTTGTATTAAGTTAGATTTCTTTATCAGCTTTCTGTCCCCATCTCCGCACCCCCCCTTATGCTTTTATGTAATATTTTGATGACTGTTAGATAATCAAGACTTTTGGCTTAATTTTGTTTTGTTTGATTTGGAACTTGTTTATGGTTATAGCTGTAAACTTGTAACTTTCTAGAATTAATAGATTCTTGGTCTTTTGCTTACATAGCTAAGCAAGTGGATTTTCTGTTCTTCCTTTGTGTAGCCTCAGTTTTTAAAAAATGGATTACGGTTACAAAGTTTTTGTAAAGTCAGTAGTTCTGCTTATTTAAAGTTAGCTGTTTTATTTAACATTGGAATTATGGAGAAGGCACTTCTTTGGTGTTAACAAATCTTGGGTTTATGTTATACTCTGGAGTAGTAACATTTTCTGCGTTATTTTAACTGTAAACTTGGCCTTTGTGTACTTTGCCTATCTTTAACTTCTATTAAAAAAAAAAAAAAATTTGATTTTTAGAAGGTGTCTCAAGGTTTTCTCTGAAAAAAAATATTAGGTAGATTTTTTTTTTTTATTTATATGCTGTGACAGTTCTTTCATCTCTGACTGAGAGAAGCTGGGCAGAGTTTCCTGGTAGATAGCCCAAAACAGCATCCAGTCAAAATGTGCTTTGTTTGCTTCCTCTCTACTTAGGCAGTGGGTGTGCTTATGTTAGCTAAGCTTATGTTAGCATTCCCTTTACCAGCCAACCCAGGGACAGGTCCTGTATCAGGATCAGTATGATCAGTTTTCTTGCTGATGATTTACAGAGTCAAAAAAAAAAAACAACCACCAAACCCAACACCAAAACCCCCAAAAAAACAATCAAAAACCCAAACCCAAGGAGTTGTTCCCAGTGTAGTGTGGTTCTAACAACTTAACTTTTACGTTTGTGGAATGCTATGGTGAAAGGAAACTGCATATTTCAGTAGATTGACTCACCTAGATTTGTCAGTAGCATTAAAGCACTCCTCCCGTAGTCAGTTACTGAATATGCCATGAAGTTGGTTGTCCCCTTTTCTCACAAGAAAAACTTTAAAACACTTAGCTCTCTGCATATTAATTTGACATGTGACTGTGCATTTACTCATAGAATTTAGGATCTGTAGAGACAAACTGGGAGCAAACCAGTTCCGTTATTCAGGTCTGCCCCAAAGCTCTATCTGCTTACCCTTCCTTCTCCTTTGCTCCCTCCTTCTCCTGCCCGCCACCCCTTGATTAAACTGTAACTTAATTCTGTAATAAACCCATGCTGGTCTAGCTGAGCTGGGCAATTGGATTTGGCTTACTCAAATTTTTTGTTTTGAATGTGAGCAGTTGTTTTATTTGGAATAAGGGCTTCTGAATATTCCTTTCTCTTTATGATACAAAGTAATCTGAGCTTGCGGAATAACTGCCAAATTTTTTGGTGTTGTAGGAGACTAGTGACATAGAAGAGAAGCCAGTATTACTGGACGTGTCTTTGAATTTCATCTGTTGCTGCAATGTTCACTACCTGTTTGTATTTGAACTACAGATAGGTTGGTCTGTAGCAAGCTCTTTTTATTTTATTGCCCACACAGATGCATCACACTTGTCCTAAAGCTTCTTTTAGGAGCACAGATGCAATTGTTTATGTTGGAGGTCATAGTGTATTGGACCCAGTAGCTATTCTCTAGATTAGCTGCTCTCCAGACTATCTGCACTGCACATGCTTTTTGTGGTCAGTAAAATATCCTCTTGAATTTTCAGTATTGGACTCTATTCGGAGACATGCAGTGGCACAAAATAATGGTGGGATCAAGCAGCCCAAGAATTCTTAGCCATCTACAGCAAAAGCAAGCAACAAGGACGTTTTAGTATTCCTCTTGGTTCCAGCAGGTGGAACTAGATGGCTGCTCGGAATGAGTCTAGTGTATTTAATCATTTAATAAGGGTGGAGGGGGAAGCTCCCAGACAGGAGGCTTCAGAAGAGTTAGAATTCAAGTAATGATATGTCAGCATCCGTAGGGTAGTCTTAACATGTAATATAGTATCCTACACGTTCGTTTAATATACAAAAATAGGTTTTTGTCTACAACTGTTGTAAATTGACTATGACAAAATTGCTATGGAGATGCTAACATTGGGCTTTCCTTCACAGACGTAGTCCTAGAGGTGGTAGTCCTAGATGGATGTTTGCTGTCTTGCATGGATACCTTGAGTCGTGTTTCCAGGACCTGTTGTTTTCTGCTTTTTGGTTGTGGGGTTTTTTTTTACTATTTATCTGGCTCTTAAGGTAAATAGCTTCTATTCAAAAAGAACAGAAGGAGACTGAGCAATTCTATGGGGCAGAAAGTAAGTCAGCCTCTAGGGAAATCTTGATATGAATAATTTTATCTTTTTCTTAGAACCACTGGGAATGCTTAGGAAGGTGATAAGTTGGGATTTTATCTAAAATATGTCCTTCCTTTAAAATATTTTATTTCCTTCATTGCACTTAAATGGCGAATAACAGTAAACAATTAGTCTTAGATTAAGGTGTGATGGACTTGAGTTTGTTGAGTTCTTATAACTGGATCTTTACCTACATAGGGGTTTAGGTTTGCCTTTGAACTGGTGTTGCTTCTCTGTGTTGGTTTCTTAGCTGGATGTAAGCATTGTCTGCCATATCCCTTTCTTTCAGATTCAAGCAGATCTTTCATGTTCAGAAGTTACAGGTTCTTAACTATTTGGAAAAAGCTGCAGTTCTTTAACAAAACGTAATTCAGTACTGTGGAGATCATGTCTATACAATCACAGTTAGTGTTGCACTTAAGTGTCACTCAACTGGTGTTATGAAATATTTCCCATAGGATCAGTGAGTAGGTATTTAATGTTGATAGCTTGTAGTGTTTCCTGATTGATTTTTCTCTTTTAATAAAGACTGTTACATTTGTATGTAAGATGAAACTCTGCGTTTAACACATAGAACAAAAATTTCCTTGCTGTAGAAATTACCCGTTTGATAGACTTTTCCATCGTTGTCTTATGCTTTGGTCCACAGCAGTTATTATGAAGTCTGTTGTAAAGTTTCAGTTGTAAAGTAGTATCTGACTTGTTGCAGTTCAGGACTGCTAGAGAGCTTGAAGATTTTTGTGGCACCTTCTTGTTGCTTTATATTTATTTTTCATCTTTCAGCTCCATGAAAAAGTTACCACTGGAATTACTACCGACAGAAGTACTGTCTTGGCAAGTGTAATTGCTGCTTGCAGAAGGCTCTTTTCTCAACCTCCCAAAGGTGAGTATAACTTTGATCAGTGAAGTGAAGCAGACTGCATTCCTTGCTGAGGACTGCACTTGTGTGCCATTTAGGCTTATTGTCTGTGGGGAAGTAAGTTCTTATACTAACCAGCCATTAATCTTGAGATGGAACATTGATTTTGGGTTTCTAGGAGCTGTTGAAGAATGACTGCAGTTTGTTCAACTTTGCGCTATGCAATGCAATTTTCTGTTGAACTAAGCTTGTCTGTCTCTGGTTTAAAGGGTGGCTTTACTTTAGGTTATTAAATACATTTGATATTTTCTTGTCAACAGTAGTAGATTTATTTATGGGAACCTGCTAGAACTCTAAAACAAAAAGACGAGAACAAAACCATTTTTGCAGTCTATATGTTGCTAGCTTCTTTGCTGTTGTATACATTCAGCTTGTGACTACTGAAGAGTAATGACAGAATTGTAAACAAAAAAGCAATTATGAGCTCTTTAATTCTTTCTTAATAGGATTTGAAAAATATTTTCCCAATGGGAAGAAAGGTAATGGAACTAAAGGTACAGCTGGAGAAGCAAAAGGTACGAAAAGCTGCATGATTTCGGTTCTTTTTGTGGAATGTGTATTCGTTAGATTTTAACATAACATTGTGGGTTGTGAGTTTGGGCGCTTTTTTTGTTTATTTTTCAGGGAAGAGGTTTCTATACCCAATTAGTTTAAAAGTGGAAATTGATTATTTTTATTAAATGTTATTTTGCTTTCATATCATGTATAACTTTTGGAATACCGTTTATTTTCTATCGTACTTCTGCTGGAATGCTGTTCTTAAATTCTTGTTTTACTGTTTCCTATTAGTTGACATAGTCATGCATTCGGAGAGTCTCTATGTGTATAGTTCTCAGCTTTTCCTAGAGCAAGCTGAAATATCCATTTTGTTGTATGGAATAACCAGAACTGTCATTCTGGGTGAGGATCCAGAACCAGCTCTTTAGGCAGGACCAACCATGTAGCCTGCTGCTTGAAAGAGAGTAGTTAGTTGTGGCAGTGCTAGACGGAGCCCTACCTTTACAAGGAGGGGGGTGAATCTGGAAATTATTAGCAGTAACAGTCACTCTGTTATATCAGAAATCTATATAACACATCTTCCAAGGAGATGGAGAGGCAGCAACCCTGTGAGTCTCTTATGAGAGCAGTAATAGGAGCAGCAGCTTTCCTTCCACTAGGCCTTGAATGGTAAAATCTAGTGTCATGCCTAAATGCCCGAACTACAAAGCTCTTGAAAGAGCTAGGGTTGGAAGGAGCGTGTGTTAGTGTTGTGCTCTGTCTCACCCTCTTGAGTATGTTGACATACGATATTATGGTATGCCATGCAGGCATCTTGTGAGTTGCATGAGTAGAAGAATCATTAAGATGAACTCCTCAGCTGCAGTTGGCTGTTACTGTGCTGTGCTTCTCTCTAGAATATTAAAAGGGATGCTAGCCTGTGATATCAATAAACCCTGAGCTTTAAGAGGACCACAGTATGACTGGAGGATTGTGAATTATTGGAGAAGGAGATGTTAGTTAGAGCTTGTGGTGCGTGGCTCTTTCAAAGGGGGGGGGGGAATATCAAACCCCCAAAAACCCCAACCCACCCCCCCACACCCTACCCCTGCAAAACTAATGAAAAGCCCCACCAATCCCCCCGTCTCAACCCCCAACAAAACACTTAGAATAATCTTGCACATCTTGAATTACTGCAGTAGAAATAAGTTTCATGCAGTCTCCGTAACAGGCTGCTTCTTATATTTGGGACACTTTTCAGTTCTTGGTGTGCAAGTGTCATCAGTTACACAATTAACAGATCTCTCTTCTGATCACAACTGTATGAGATAGATGTCTCTCTGCCAGTTAATGGACTATGTATCTGTTTTTCTACGGAAAATGCAGTTTCTCACATATTCTAATTATTGAAGCATTGCAAACTAGTTAATTTTTCAGAACAACTCTTTAATTTTAAAACTAATAAAAACTATTGTGAGATTGGTATAAGATATAAAAATGTTTGTGGTTTTTTTGTGTTATGTTTTATTTTTGTTAGAAGCAAAGCAAGCTAGTACCCGACAGCCTAGTGGGACTAGTAGTGGAGGAGGTGGCAGTGGTGGAAAAAAAGGTGGCAAGAAAGAAGAAACTAACTGGTGGACCAGATTACAGAAGGTCTTGACTTTAAAATATCTTTCTTTATGGTACTGGCTTGTCCTCATGCAATAAACTTGTGCGTTTTTTGCTTTTTAGGGCCATGTTCTGGTTGCCTAAATCCTCCTTAAGTCTCCTGTGCCTAGTATTTCATAGTAACTGGCTCTAGGTGGCTCCCCACTCAACGCCTTTCATAAATAACAGTTTTATATATACCTTCAGCGGCATCTAACTCTGGTTCAGGAACGTTAATGGCATTTTAAGCTATTTGAATGTGGTTGCTAGTAGTCAGTATTCTTACAGTGGAGCCTCAGGACTTTAAAGGCTTCGTATTTTGTTTTGGAATGTCAATTTGTAAAATTTGCTGACCACACAATGCTAGTTAAATGTAGTTTACTGTTAGCCATTCTGACCTTAATGGAATACTTATGTAAGATTCCTTTCAAAATTTGTATTTATTGTCATTAGCTGTAGCACAAAGATAATAGCATCTGGCATAAATATAAACATAAAGAATATTTTTCTGATTTCGTTTAGTCAGCATAATTTTTTGCCTCGTTCCTGAGTTTTCCCTGTTAGTTTTTTTTTTATCCTTTATTTTTGTAGGTCTTGCACATAGTCCTGGAGGGCAGGGAAAATTGTTTTAGAACGGAGAGAGAAAGGTCCTATAACGGATGGCAAAACTTTTTTTTTTTTAATAAAAGTAGTTCATACATCAAAACATAGCTCTATTACTATTTGTAAAACACTTAAGATTTTCTACTAATGTTGTCATTCCTCAGTTATATCTGAAGTTACTGAAGCATGTTCATACAACAAAATACAGCTTTGTTTGATATTCTGTGTGGTAACCTTGAGGGCAGGGAGTGGAAGCCAGAAATAGATACTAGAACCTGTTTGCTATGTTCTTACTGTTTTACCGACTCTGAAACCATTTTTTTTCTCCATTTCCTAGGGTGACATTCCATGGGATGTCAGGGAGTTTCGGATGTACGTAGTGGGAAGTTCTTTTTTCTGGACAATGGTTGTATATTACTTCTTCTTCAGGGTCCCTGGGAGAGAAATTACCTGGAAAGACTTTGTCAATAACTACCTTTCTAAAGGAATGGTGAGTAGTGAGAGGAATTAAAATGGAAAATCAGTGTGCTGAAGATACTTATTTCTGCCTCCTCACTTATGCTGGAATTCATGTATCTGTGGAGTGAGTACTGGCTCAAGAGTAACTTTTGAGGGATCAAGGGATTAGCTTTCATCTTCATCGGTTCCTTGATCTGATGTTCTGGATGACTGTATGAAGATTTGTGTCAGTTCAAGAGAGGAGAGGGAATGAGCAGCTCGGGACAGAACTTCTTTTTTGGATAGCTCGAGTTGATGCTAGTTTGAAGAGGCAATGTAACCATGGTGTCTCAGCATGTGGTGTTAGAGTACAGGTAAACTGACCTGATGGCTT
Organism: Burhinus oedicnemus; assembly: GCA_008921705.1. Lineage (NCBI taxonomy): Eukaryota > Metazoa > Chordata > Aves > Charadriiformes > Burhinidae > Burhinus > Burhinus oedicnemus. The sequence continues at coordinate 33,183 of VFFE01006642.1, read as the reverse complement.
AAGCAGACACGCAGGCTGCTGTCAGAAGAAACGTACTCCTAACCTTAAACACTTCCATGAGGCTCCCCCCCATCACCCCACCCACCCCCCCACCCCGAAAAAAAGCATCATGCTCATGTCATGCCTTAAATCAGTTCCTCAGGGAATATGATGAGCAGCAGTGCAAACAGAAAGGTGTGTGTGGGGGAATCAAAGAATCCCTCCCAAGGACAGTAAATTGACATAACTGTGTTGTAAACTAGTCTCCTTTATTTGTTTCCTCCTCTCTTACTCCTTTCTTTCTTACCTGGAGCCACTACTGGAGCAATCAATTTTATCATTGGTGTCCTATCTCTCTTTAGAACTTGGCGGCTTTCCACACTTGGAGTAATAGGTTGGTGATGCCCTGAAGTTCAGGAGATTGTCTTACACAGGCCTTTTCCTCTTCAGGAGCCACTAGTTCTTGGCTCTGTTACCTCCCTGTCTGTAGCTTCACTTGCAGGTTAGGAAAACATTGGCTTGCTTCCTCCTCTAGGTTTCAGACCTGGGATTTTGTGTTAACAGCATGCTTCCTACTCCACCATTACTTTGGTAAACTAAACAGGTTGTTTTCTACCTTTCTTTGTCTTACTGATCTATGCAGAGCTGCTCTGTATGGTTTTCCCCTTCTGCCTAGACTGTGTCTTACAGTCCTGTTCTTAATTGACAATTATGCGTGCATTTTGGGGCATGGGGGAGGGGGGGACGGATGACAGGACACGACAAACCAACCTACCTTACTGATTATATCTGTTGTGAAGCAGTAAGACACTAGCTCAGTAAAAAGATTAGTTTAGCTGTTATAGTGAACGAAGTCTGAACCCTTGTTGCAGAAAAGGATTATGAAAGTGAGTTGTTGCACAAAACCAAATCTCTTGGACCTTTGTAAGATGTAGTCTGGATACTCCGATAAGCTAAATATGTAGCCATCAAATGTTGTTGGTTGCCATAGTGGTGGCCGGTTAATGGGGAGAAGACATCAGCACTACTGGGGTTATATGCTTTTCAAAACAAAGATGTTCAGGTAGTTTTGCATGAAGTCAGGCTAGATCTAGAGTGGCTTCTTAGCTCATGTTTTGCTTCAGTTCTGCCAGAAACAGCCACATGTAGTGATTTCCGGGAGACCTTACTAATCTGTGTACAGTTCAGGCCCAACTTGTGGGAACCATTGCTAGTTTTAAATTCTTTTAAGATGCTGAAACCAGTAGTTATGGAAAGAGGAAGAAAAAATGGAAGGAAACTTTAGTTGCCTTCTGAAGAGACCCTGTCAAATTCAAGAAACTAACCATTTGAGAATCATTCTGTTAAAAATAAAATGCTTAATAGTATGTATCTGCGAACATCCAGCTCAGTTCTTGATTTTAGTTTATATGGTATGTGTTACCTCAACGAAATTCTTCTTTATCTAATTGATGTTATTGTGTTTAATATGGTAGCACAGGAAGTCTTTTATATTAGGAGAAACAATTGTAAGAGCAAAGTTAAGTTGTGTGCCCAGGTGGCCAAGAAGGCCCACAGCAGCCTGGCCTGTATCAGGAATAGTGTGGTCAGCAGGACTGGGGAAGTGATTGTCCTGCTGTACCTGGCACTGGTGAGGCCACACCGCAAGTACTGTGTTCACTTTTGGGCCTCTCTCTACCAGAAAGACATTGAGGTGCTAGAGCATGTCCAGAGAAGGGCAACAAAGCTGGTGAAGGGTCTAGAGCACAAGTCTTATGAGGAGCGACTGAGGGAGCTAGGGTCGTTTTAGCCTGGAGAAGAGGAGGCTGAGGGGAGACCTTATCGCTCTCTACAACTACCTGAAAGGAGGTTGTAGCGAGGTGGGGGGTCAATCTCTTCTCCCAAGTAACATGTGATAGGATGAGAGGAAACGGCCTCAAGTTGTGCCAGGGAAGGCTTAGGTTGGATATTAGGAAAAATTTCTCAACAGAAGGGGTTATCAAATATTGGAACAGGCTGCCCAGGGAAGTGGTTGAATCTCCATCCCCGGACATATTTAAAAAAATGGGTAGATGTGACACTTGAGGACATGGTTTAGTGGTGGTTTTGGCAGCATTAGGGTAATGGTTGGACTCGATCTTAAAGGTCTCTTCCAATCTAGAAAATTCTGTGATTCTAAGTTTTCCCTCATTCTGTTCAGTTTGGCTTGTTTTGTTTTGGAAGCTGCTACAAGAGTTTGGAGTCATGTGGTCTATTGCTTTTGGTGTTTGGCCACTGAAATAGTTAAATATTGTTTAACTATTTCACTGTACCTGTAATTTCAGCTGAGGTGTGCATTGGGTTTTTTCTTTGAAAGGACAACCTTATACCCTTTTTCTAAATTCTAATGTACCAATATTCTTTGCTTACTGATTACATACATGATTCCTCATGCAATTACTAATGGCAAACTGTAGATTGTGGAACCATCCTGATCTACAACATTAATTTTATTCTCCTTACTGGAAAACAGGTTCATATTTGGTATATGTAGCTGTTAGCTGTGATGGAAGTGCAGTGACTGTACACTCTAACACATCATAAGTTTTGTTCTTTCCTCCTACAGGTGGACAGACTTGAAGTGGTGAACAAGCGCTTTGTTAGAGTGATCTTTGTTTCAGGGAAGTCTCCTCATGAATGGGTAAATGCTTTTAATACATATACATGAGACATTAGAAACAGCAAAGCAATCTTTTTAGGTAAAGTTTGATGCAGAAAACTTGGTCTGGAGCATTAATAATCTCTTAACCTAAAACATGTTTTCTGCCTTACTATTACATTGTCCTACATTGTGTGTTTTTCACTTTACTGTACCAATTGTTTTGCCTTAGATATCTTACGGCAACTATAACTATGGCAAGTAGTTCCTTTCTAGCACCCTGCTCTTAGTATAAATACACAAACAGGAAGAGTGAGAAATCGCTGAAGGCTCTGTATTTCTAACCGCTGTTTTCCATCTGCTCAAGAAAATCCCAGACTTAACTGTACATACTTTTGGATCTTTTCTGTTCCAGGCTGCTTTTAGCCTGTTATTTGAAAAACAAAGAGAAATGTTTAACTTTGTGTACATTTGATACTATAGTCTTTAAGCTGAGAGCTCTCATTCTTGAGAGAAGTACTTATTTCAGGGAGTCACTTTTCTAGTAGCACAGCGAGGAACAGAGTGATGCAGGCAAAAGTTCTCCAAAGAGTCACAGTGGCAGGGACGTATTTAAAAATTAAACAAAAAAACTTCATACACAGTGTGGAAAATTTAGAAGAAGCATTAGAGAAGTTTTATCAGGTTACCTCTTCCTAGGTGGTGGAGGTTTTTTTTAACTGCCTGTGTGAAACAAGGTCTGCGAGTGCCTCCGGGATAAAGTGAAATCTGCAGCAATTACTTCATCAGTGGGTTTCAGTGTGACTTATTTATACACCTACTCTTTAGCCCACATACTACCAGTTGCCTTAGTTTCTCAATCAGTTAATATTTAGGACTACTCTCTTTTTTTTCTTTTTCAATATTAGGGTAAGTAGGGGCAAGTCAGGCAGGTCATGGTGTAAAAGGGGAGATTTTCTTGAAAAATCAAATTTCAACACTGTTTGAAAGGAATGTCTGGATTTTTTTTTTTTTCTGGTGTCTGATATAAGTTCATGCTGTCTTTTGTGGAGGCAGCTAATCTTAAAGTTAATATGGACTCCAAAAGTAGAGAATCACCTTTCTTAATCAGAAAGGCTGAGACCTTCAGATGAAACAGTAAGTTGTATGGCTGCTGTGTCTGCCGGTTCAGTGCTCTGTATTATTCTGACTGCATAGCTCCCTCCTAAAGATCTGTTTACATGCTTTCCTTCCATTTTTCCCTGGAGAAAATGCCAGGATGTCAGTCTGTTTAAAGTGCCCCAGAACTATTGTGTGTATGATTTCTGTAGAAGCAATGACATACAGTATATTCAAGTTGGTAGGCCACAGATTTATTAGGTGCATCTTGCATCAGTTGCACACTTTACAAGGCAACTTAAAACTCTCTTTTGATCTGAATCTGTTCTGAGAATTGCTTGTGGATGTGTTAGAAGTTGGTTTTGTATGAAGCTGAAAGAAGATAGGGCACTTTGTGGTGATCTCTGCTTTTTTTTATAGCAGTACGTCTGGTTTAATATTGGTAGTGTGGACACTTTTGAACGGAATCTTGAAACTGTGCAGCAAGATCTGGGAATAGAAGTGGAGAACAGATTGCCTGTAGTCTACTCAACAGAGAGTGATGGGTAAGAAGTTGCTTTTAAAAAAGTCTCTTGATAATAATGGTTGTGTTTACAGTAGAAAAGTAGAGTTGCAAGACAGGCACCTTATGCTTCACTAGGAGGCAGTATTATCAGAATAACAATTATCTTGCTTTTATTTTTGAATGTTAACTGTAAGAGGAGCTGTTCAGTACTTTGTCTGTGTAGAAATCAATATCCTCTTACCCTAAATATAGCTTCTTATTACATAAATGTTTCTGTTTACAATTAGTCCTTCCTTCACTTAAGCTCTTCCTCCAAGTGACCTGGACTGGAGCAGGAGGCAGCCAGGCACAGCTGTAAAGCCCTAGAGATATGGTACTTATGCAGATTTTTGGACAGACAAAATATGGCATAGAACTACAGCCTATTGACTGAGATATAACAGGCTTGTAAATTCAGCAGAAGTCAAATTCTGTGGCCTTGGAAAAAGGCAAGAAGATGGTAATTAAATAAATCACACTATCCTACCTGCATCATTCTTTTAATGTCTAAATCAGTTAAGCAAAATAGTTCTGGCATTGGATTTACGGCGTTGTGGCTTCCCCAGTAGGGAATAATGGCTCCAGTACTTGATTTGTATTCTTTGTATTAGTCTTATATAGCCAAGTTTTATTGACCTGGGCTTTAGAAGCAACTAGTAGAGACTAAATGTGCTTGTCTGAATGGCTTAGAAGACAGATGTAATCTTTTATCCTAAGAACTGATTTCTTTCTGATCCAAGTCAGCAGTTTGAAAATTACTCCTGCTAGTGTCTGTGAAATAGGTTTTGTACCATCAGGATATTCAACTTTGGGTCTAGTAGCTTGTAGTACTAATGAAAAAGGCTCATTTGCTGCTTCTCTTGTGTTTTCATTCTTGATACTGTGGAGTATGTTTCATTTTGGGGGGATGGAGGGGAAAGTTTTGTTTATTTCTGCAATGTGTTTACCAAGCTGCTGCTGCCTGTTTGTCTTGGTGGCAACAGGAAAAATAGTAGCTTTAACTCTGGACCATCCTGCAACTTCAAACAGAGCTTTTCTGTTCCCTGTTCTTCTACAAACTGTCTCTGCCTCATTTCTCCGTTTCTGTCTAATGGGGCATGCTCTTAAGGACGGTCCATAAATAAACCTGTTCAGCCCTTATTTAAACAAATCTGGAAAAAAAATGAGTGGACAGGGCAACGCGGTGCTTGTGCAAAGAGGCTGCATGTCAGCCTGAGGTTTCTCACAACAGACAGGGAAAAGTACATCAGTTCCTATGTTGTCTTCAACCTCACACAAGTCTTTCACTTGTTGAACCCCTTTTTCTGATCCGTTCCTCCTTAGCATCTGTTCTTTATAGAATACATTGCCTTTAACTTCTTGCCCTGTCCCAGAAATGCCACAGGAAATGGGAGAGAGCAGCGGCTATATGATCAGACTACTGCTGTTCCCTGCTGGATCAGAATCTGCTGAATACCATAGGATAGGGGAAATCCTTCTTTTCCTCTTCATCTCAGAAACATGGGATATCAGTAAAGCCTGGAAATCCTGTGCTCCTATATGGTAGTGTTTCTTTTCAGCATTTTGTTTTTGTTGAGTGTTGATGGAACCTTTTGTGAGCTGTTCCTTGAAGGTCTTGCCACAGATAAATCTGTGCAGTGCTCAGATACTGTAATGATGAGGACTGTCTTAGTATTACGATGTTTGGCCTGTACAGAGCTATGCTAGAAAGCTGGAGGACAGACAGTGAAGGATAATGGGCAATGAGTAATCCACCCCACCCCCCCAAAAAAAACCCCAACAAACCAAAAACCTATAGCCATTGGGAAGGGAAATAGAGACATTGAAAGAAGAAAATGGAGGAAGACCTAAGGGAATAAGGGCAAGATTGTATCTTGGAGAGAAATTTCTGCCTGAAGTTGTAGCATACGCCAATTATATGCTACCTATTATAATTTATTTTGGCAATATAACCATTTCCATAAACTAGTCCTGTGAATTTACCTTTGAAGGGCACAGAAAATTAGCTACTTCTGTTTACTAGGTAATGCAGTTTTCCTCTGTATAACTCATCGATGTCACTTGATGATGTGTTTGGTTTTAAAACAAATAAAAAATAACAAAACAACCCCCAAAACTGTCACTTATTAAACATCACATGGAGAAATGTGTTACCCTCTAAGATTATTAATTTACATTTTCCCAGGGTTGTGAGGGAACGAGGAAGGGCAATGAAAAATTAATTCCAACTCTTCAATTGTAGTTGTAAGAGGCTTTTCGGTCTGTTTGGCTTCTGTAATTCAGAATCTTTTTTTTGTTCTCAAATTTATTTTGGTGACTTCCCAATCTGAACAACTTGCAAAAATATAAACATTACAAGTTAATAGAGTATTTGTCCTGAATTTTTTCAGGGTTGCTTATGATGGAACCAACATTTTGTACATGTTATACACAGTAATGGATTTTTGTAATATATGTGGCTTTCTGCTTTATTTGGGTTTTTTTTTTCCACAGATCATTTCTCCTGAGTTTGCTGCCTACAATCCTGATTATTGGTTCTTTACTGTACACATTAAGAAGAGGTCCTGCAGGCTTAGGTCGAGCAGGGCGTGGAATGGGTGGACTCTTCAGTGTGGGTGAAACCACAGCCAAAGTCCTTAAGGATGAAATAGATGTTAAATTCAAAGATGTAGCTGGCTGTGAGGAGGCCAAATTGGAGATAATGGAGTTTGTTAACTTTCTGAAAAATCCCAAACAATATGAGGATCTGGGAGCAAAAATTCCAAAGGTGAGGAAATGATGACTTAGCAGATAAAGATTTTATTCTTTTGGTAGTCCTCCGTATTCTATATTGGACTAGGAATGTTTACATATGCAGTGCTTTCCAGCTTCTTTCTTCTCACAGTCAGAAAAAAATAAATAGGCATTAAGTGCTAACAGTATAACTGTGGTGCCAGAATATTTGCCTCATGCAATACTTCCTGTTCACATGGGTCAGAAATGATACATAGCATGCATGTATACCATCATTCTTGTATATAACTGTTAATAGGATTGTCATTTGGCTATGTTGTCGTGGGAGCCCATCTGATGATTTTTTTTTTTTTGGTGTATGTGTATGTGTGTCAGTCAAAGAAAACACTGTTCCTGTAAATCTAAGACTGCATGTCAATGTTGTAGCTAATTTTTTTTTTCCTTTTCCTGGTTTAAATGAGAGATGAATCTTGCACGACTTTGTGGTGGAAAAAGAGCCAGTGGACTCAACATCATAACATGTAGATCTTCTAAGAAAGATATTTCATAGACCTATGTTTCCTTCATGAGGAAAATATACCTGTTTCTCTTGCAGGGGGCAATTCTGACAGGTCCTCCAGGTACTGGGAAAACACTTCTAGCTAAAGCTACAGCTGGAGAAGCTAATGTGCCATTTATCACAGTCAATGGCTCAGAGTTCTTGGAGATGTTTGTTGGTGTGGGTCCAGCTCGAGTAAGTCTTTGACCTTGCTCTTTTGTTTCAGTATTGGTTGTTGAAATGATGTTGTCAAGTTTGGGAGGGAAACAGTTTGATTATAGCTGAAGCTTTCTTCTCTGCAGATTAGTTACAAGTGATCCCAGATGCTTGTCTAAGCACAAGAATCATAGATATACCTTTCATAAAAGGAACTAATGCAGTTCAGTATCTGGTTGCAGGCCATCAGGACCTTAAGGATTTACCTCTGCAGGAACTTAAGAAAACAAAACAGAACTCTCCAAGCTCTGCTCTGAAGTAAATTTACTAGCTGGGTCAGAAATATGTAGCTCATTTGACTACTGCTATGGGAATGTCTGCTCTGAATCGTTCCTATTTCTTTGAAGAACTTTATTTTCTTTATGGTGTCAAACTCATAAATAGTTGTTTGGGACACACAAATGAGCTTCTGGTTGACATAGGAGTCTGAGGGTCATGGAGCTAATGATTGATTTCTGGAGATCAGGTGATTTAAATAGGCAAATACATCTGTCTAACATTTTTTGTGCTCTTTTCCCCTAACTCTCTTAAAATAGCTCATTAAAAACATATTAATTGAAGGGAGTTAGCTCTGTTCCAGTACATCCATTTTTCTTTAACTGCCCTTTTTTTTTTATTACAACTACATTTCAAGCATTCAATTTTAAATCTTTCTTCTCCTGTCTAGGAAGGAGGGACACTTAAATCTGCTGAAAAATATTCTATAAACAAGTTACTAATAACATTTTACAAATGAGGCGGGTAACACAAAAAAATAAGGTTCCTCATAATGTCCAAAACTTAAAATCCATTTCCAACAGCTCATACCTTCACCAAACTCCAACCATCTTGTCTTAAGCTTTAAAAAGTATACTGCAAGGTGACACACTTTTGGAAAGCTGAAACTTGTTTGCCGCAAATTCTGCAAACAGACTTAAAGTATATGGTGGTTTTTACTCATGTTTAAAAACTAATTCTGGTAGCATGAAATTAAATGCTTGATTTGAATTTGAAATTTGACAAGGAAGTGGCTTTTACCAGATACATGCATTTTTATGTCCAGTGCAAATTCACAGGAAAACTTACTTTGACTAAGTTCTGTGAAGCCCTGAAAAACTGCAGTTTTCACATGCCTAGATGTGTTGGAGGTTAGCAGATAAACTTTCCAAGATTTGGTCCTTAGTTTGTCACAGCTGTGCATGCATATGCCTCTTGCAAGCCTAGGTCTCTTTCAATGGTCTTTTGCTGGACTTCTTCAGTAATATAGGTGGGAAAAGATAAGTGAAGCCAGGTAATTTTGAGTCTTCTGAAAAAAGGGAAGGGGAGTGGGGGACACATGCAGGTATGCACAGAGTTTGGAACTGAGAATAACAGAAGCTGTTTCAGAAAGTTAAATGCAGAAGCTAGCTGGGAGTGGAGGCTTCAGTGAGGATGCAGAGAGAAACTGGAAATGTGTAAGGAAATTGGCAAAAGGAGCTTCGTGGAGGGGAGCCTGTGTAGACAGAGAGTGGGGAAATAAATGCAGAAACGAGTAACAGGGTAAAAAAACATGGATGGTGACTGAAAAAAGTGACTGAAAGGCAGAGGGTATGGAGATAGTGATCATGTATGTAAGATGAGTGGGACTTGAAAAAGGGAGGATGCAGTGTAGAAAGGACTTTAGCAAGAAACAGTAAGAAAAGAAACTGATCCATATTCTCTGCAACAGTATTAGATATCCTGAAATAATAATGGTACTCAAACTACATTGTCATTAACTGTCAATACATACGTGAAAAGTCCCAAAGCAAAGTGACTTAACCTTTCCCTACTAGTCTATGCAGATGACTATCAGCTTTTATTACTGAGTGAAATCTGTTGACATAACAGTTGCTGCTTTGGCTATGAATTGAGGTTTCAACACAGTTGATAATTTCCGACGCCTGTAAGAAAACAAGATGAGAGAGTGTTTTAGTTTCATTTCCTATGAATTTAGTAAATAAGACAGTTGTTAATGATGCTAAATTGATTATTTATAAATTAGGCTATGCTAGAATTAAAACTGCTTACGCAGTCTTGGTTCCTTTGGTTTTTTTAGTGTATATGCATTATCGTAATTTTTAGTTCTGTTCCTTCTAAAAAATAGTTGTATATTTCTGGATCTCTGTCTCTTTCCAACCAAAAGATAGCTCACTTTGAGCATCTGACACTTTTTCCTTGTTTATCATGTTCCTTCATGCTTTATTTATTGTACTTGTTTCGAATTTCGTTTACAAATCAGAGTGACTTTCTGTAGGAGAGCATACTGTCCAAAATTCACATCTCTTCACATCTGCTGTACATTGTTTGTCATCAGAGAAGCCTTCTCTGATTGCATCTCTAACATACAAAGTAGTTGAAAGTTCTGAGCTGCGTGCAATTCCCATTCAGGTCAAAATTTTTCTGTAATTTTTCATTTCCTGTTTGCTCCAGTTTGATTCCTCAGTTGTAGATCTGTTAACTTGCTGAACTGGTTTTAATGAGGTCCTTCAGATAGGTTTGCGAGCAGAGTAACATCGTAATGTTGCATCTTAAAGTCAATCACATTGTGGTGTAACTGCTACAGTAGAATTTGATAGGTAATATCTTTACTTATCAAAGTAAAAAAAAAAAAAAACAAAAACTTCTGCTATTTGCTTAGGTCTTAGCCATTTTCCCAGACTTCTATAAGTTAATTTAGCTTGCAAATAAATATTTCGAGGTGAATTTGGTTTTTCTAGCCAATGTAATGGAGAGACAGTATGGCTAAGAGTCAATACTTATAACAGCATATCGTTAGAGTACAATAGTAAGTGCTTGTAAGTAAGCATTATGCTCACTGTAGGAGCTACATCACCCTGTTCTAACTGCAGAAAAACTTATTTCCTTGGTATGGAGAACTCCTGTGTGGTAGCATGCCTGTTCACATTCCAGTTCTGCTTTTAGTACTGTGCATTAAAGAAGAGCTTAAAAGAGAAATCTTGCTTTAAATCTCTGAAGGTTGGAGGCTTTTAGAGCTGAAGTTGAAGATATATTTCAGTTGTTCAGAAAAAGTGGTTATTTCTTAAGACACTGAGTTTTTTAATAACTTATGGATTGAGAAAGGATTTGTCAACCAGTGGGCCTCCAAATTAGTGATTCTTGCTGAGCAGCAGCTACAGTGTAAACTTATGATTGCCTTGAGAGCTGGCTGGAGGCTTTGGAATACTTATTACCACCCCTACTCAATTATAGTGATACTGTTACTGATGTACCTCTTCCCCTCCTACCCACCCTCCCAACTCTGAACAATTACGACCCAATCTGATATATATTCTATTCTCCTATTAAGGTTAGAGACTTATTTGCTCTTGCACGTAAAAATGCCCCATGCATTCTCTTCATCGATGAAATAGATGCAGTAGGAAGGAAGAGAGGAAGGGGCAACTTTGGAGGACAAAGTGAACAAGAGAACACACTCAATCAGCTTCTAGTAGAAATGGATGGTAAGAATTTAACATCTAATATTACATTATAATAACAAGGATGAGGGAAAGAACTAATATGCTTGTTCAGATCTGTTAACCAAGATTTGGGTTCCAGCTTAAATATGAATTGTATGTGTTTCCTTGCTTCCTAAAATGAAGAATGGTGACTCATTTTCCTGCAGCCTGATATTTTCCTAAAACTCATGCAGAAAAAAGAACCATCGTTCTGCATTTGATAACTCTTTGTTATAGCTGAATAGGCCAAAAAAATTCTTTGCATGAGACCAGTCTGTTTAAAAAAAAAAAAAAGAAAAAAATACAGCTAGCGATGCTGGTTCTGCAATTTACTGAGCAGTTAATCTATTATTGCATTTTGAAGACTAAGCAGGATTTGATACAGTACTTCACAAAGCAGAGCCCAAGGTCATTTTTTTGCTTGTTATGAAAAGCTGGACAATGCTCTAATAAATGGAAGTATTTTCAGCATTTGTTTAAACTGTCAGTTCTTGTGTGGCCCTGTAAAGCTTGCTTGTTTGTTTGTTCTTGGAAATTATATTGACATAGATTTTTCTCTTTATTACATTTCTTTAACAGGATTTAATACAACCACAAATGTAGTCATTTTGGCAGGTACTAACAGGCCAGATATCTTAGACCCTGCTCTAATGAGACCAGGACGCTTTGACAGGCAGATCTACATTGGTAAGTTTTATCTGCATCACTGTATACTTCTGCATTTGTAGAACACCACTGAAATCACTGCAGCTGTTTACATATGTAACTTATTTGCACACATTCAATTAGAATATATATATGTGAAAAGTAAAAGCATACTTCTTTGATCTTAAAGGACCCCCAGATATAAAAGGAAGAGCATCTATTTTCAAAGTTCACCTTAGACCTCTGAAATTAGACACCGTCTTAAATAAAGATAACCTAGCAAGAAAACTCGCATCACTAACACCTGGTTTTTCTGGTAAGTGACTCCTAATACCACTATTCTTCTGCATTTACTATAGAAGCTGTAGATATCTTATTTCCCTACTACTTCTGGTTTTCTTGCATCTGATCTTCTGGATGGCACAATTCTCTTTGCCTGTTTGAGGAAGTAGGAGATTCTGAGGGTCTTAAGTTTCATGTGCCTCAATGAGGGTGACATACCAAATGGCAGTTTCTTCTGTCTTCAGTAAAACCAATCCAGAGATTGCTCCTTGCTATCACTTGTATGTGTGTTCTTCCTTTTAATATATTTGTTGGACTCTTTGAGCACTACTAGAGAAGACCCGGGTTTTGTGGAGTTTGTGTGCACATTTTGTAGGAGGTTTTCTGTTTCTGGATGTAAAAACTTCTCCCTGGAAAGTGTGCTTTAACCTTGTGTTGAATTAGGGATGGATGTGAGAACTTTGATTACTGACTTGTAATTTAATCCATTTAAAATTTGTGTTGACTTGTAGTTGAATCCTCCACTGTTTTCGTGGTCTATGTAAAACTGGTTTTCTGAGGTCTGATTGTCAAACCCTTGGGCAATTGCAGTGATGATGCTTAAACCAAGTTATCTCAATAGCATTACTGCAAATAATGTTAACAACAAGTGGATGGCTTGAAGCCAGTAATGTGAAGGGATGTCGCCAAGGTCTGAGCTATACTGGATCCATATGTAGGAAATGTATTCTGCTAAATATATACAAGTGTAGTTTGTTGCAGACAGAAAACTTACGGAAGGTAGGATACATCAAACAACTACTTCGCTGGTAATAAGTTCTATTTGGTAGCTGTCTACCTGAGAGGAAAAACCTATAACCGTAGTACATGTATTTGAATATCTCTTAATTATGCTGTGTGTAATGAACTACTTCAGAGAGCGTTACCTTTAATTTTCTATGAGAATCTATAGAAATCTACTTGTAGATAAGGTTATCTTTATGCTAGACTGAGAGAGGGTTGTTGAAAACGATCAGTAATTCATGACTTCTCTGCTTTTAGGTGCTGATATTGCTAATGTTTGTAATGAAGCTGCTTTAATTGCTGCAAGGCATCTCTCAGATGCTATAAACCAAAAACATTTCGAGCAAGCAATTGAAAGAGTTATTGGAGGTAGGTGAATTGCATCAATCGTTTCTCCAAAATTGTAATATGACAGGGGACTTCCTTTTTTTTTTTTATATATATATATACACACATATATAGCGCCATGCTTTGAATCTTTTTCCTGTTCTTCACGGTTGTATTTTGTTTTTATCTCCTAAACACACTTGAGATTTAGGAAAGAAGTATCCTGTCTATATTGCTTACTTCTGTAATGCAGAAAGGGGTAGGGAGAGAAATTTCATCAGGACGCTTTTCTAATTTCTTCAAAATGGCAAGAGGAATAGCTGTTTGGATTTAGCAGTGCTTTTAACCATTGTTAGCCTGGAATAGTCTAGAAAACTATTTGATTTAAAATGCAAAAGTTTTATTTAAATGTTTGAATAGTCTTAAGAACTTATACTTTGAAACTAGAAAAATCTAATCAAGGGTAAGATTACAGTAAAACCTGGAAGACACAAATTTCTAAAACTTGGAAGTTTTGTTTTTGTTGTTTGTTTGTTGTTGTTGTTTTTTTTTTAAACTTTCTCAATAGATTGTGTACGTGGTATCTAAGTATTGCTCACTGTCTTTCTAAATGAGATTAGGGATTTCAGCGGAGAAAGGTATGTCTGAAACTATTAATCGAATTTATTTTATAAAGGTTTGGAAAAGAAAACTCAAGTACTGCAACCAGAGGAGAAAAAGACAGTAGCATATCATGAGGCAGGGCATGCAGTTGCGGGATGGTTTTTGGAACATGCCGACCCACTTTTAAAGGTAAAGGAAACTAATTTGAAATAGTAACTTAATAGTAGCATGGACAGCATCTTTCTCTCCTCTGCTCTCCTCTCCTGTCCTGTCCCATCCCCCCAATGTTGAGAGGGTATTAATATATGTAATCTCACAAAAGATAGTGTGTGTAAATTCTGGAGTACTTTTTTTGGTTCACTTCTTGGAGCTTGCTTAACTGTTCCTGACTAAGCTGTTACAGGGTTTGTAGCATAAATGTCCTTGGAAAGTGAAAGGGGCCTGGTCTTCGCATGAATCTGCCTGCCTTGATAGCTGCTTTTTCTCTGAGGCTTTTAGTACAGACCAATGGTGTAAGTTAATCTTACCAGGTTATGCAGGTAGATGCCTCTTCAGGAATACAACTACAAAAATTATCATCTAGAGGCTGATAGTAGTTTTAATTTGCTTTTTGGATGCACAGCTTGACAAGTCAAAGATAAAGGAAAAAGCACCTCAATCTCCCAAACTTGCTTTAACATTTATAGTTTTGCTTGGCTGTGTTCTTAACCTCATCTGACTTTCCAGCTTAAAATTCATCTTATACAATGTACTTCTGGAAGGAAGGGCATTAGTAAACACGGAAACTCCTCCAGCTATTCAGAATACTAAAGATGCAGAAATGCTATGTCTGTTACAGAATACTTAAAGCCCAATACATAACTGTAAAAGAATTGTGGATTTTCATTAGAAGATTTTTAAAATACCGTACAATCTTTCGAAAAGATATGACAGTGGTCTTACCTTTCTTTTCCAGATATACTAGTAGTTGTTATCCCAGTTTAGAACTAGCCAGGGCTTTTAAGGATAAATCGCAATAAGTGCAAAACTGTAAATGGAAATAATGTCTGAATTAAACTTCCAGGGTGAGTATGGTATAGGTTGTGGTATCAAAAATAAGTCAAACCAAAGAATGCTTGATGTTTTTTTAACACTGTTTAGTTCTAGCATTCTGTTAATTTTGATTGTAGGTATCTATTATCCCACGTGGTAAAGGACTGGGTTATGCTCAGTATTTACCCAAAGAACAGTATCTTTATACCAAAGAGCAACTACTTGACAGAATGTGCATGACTCTGGGAGGACGTGTATCTGAGCAAATCTTCTTTGGAAGAATTACAACTGGTGCCCAAGATGACTTGAAGAAGGTGACCCAGAGTGCATATGCTCAGGTACGTGCAGAGTTGTATTGTTGTTGTTTGTTTTTTTCTTACAGTTTTCCTTATCTACTACCTAACAGTAGTATTTTGAAAGGATGCAGTTTGATCAGGTATCTCCCTCAAAAGCCTAGTTTCGAAAAATATTACACGACTAAACATTATGCTGTTGTTGTATAGAGATCCTGATGACTCAAGTATATTATTATAGTCTTACAACAGGAGTCCAGGCTTTGATTACTATCCTACATCTGCCCACAGGAACATTTATGCCATAGTTGGATTCAAATACATATTGAAATTGTATAGTTGTAAAATAGAATTTAGTACTCAGATTTGATCATCTGATCCTACTTTTACAATTGCCCAGTTTGAAGACCCAGTTTGGATTCACATATGTAACTAAATCCAGAAAACCTTGTATTTAAGCAGTATTTACTGTCAGTTAAGGCTACTGAAATTTGTTTGTACCATATTAACTAGTGTAGATGAGTAATTTGAAGTCTTATCAATGTAATGACTCACCTAAGTGTAGCTGTGTGCTACACACTGGTGCTTTATTCCATTTCCTTCATCCACACAAGAGCTGTCATTTTGTAAGACACTCACATGGTGAGCAAGGAGACATTTTAGAGTAGACTTCTCTTCCCCTGTGCAACACTTACCCTTCGCCCCCAAACCACACCCACTGTTGGTCTCTGGTGTGCTTCTTTTTGCCCCAGTTCTGGAAGTAAATGTGTAATAAAATGCTGTTAATGTTAGTTTTATGGGACCTTCAGTGACTCTCATTCAATTTTAAATTAAAAAACGTGTAAATACAGACTTCTGTTCACATGAACCAAACATACTGTCTCCAGAGAGAACTGGGGGCTTAAATTAAAGTACTGAACTTTTCTTAAGGAAGCAGGTTAAGATGCTTGGCTCTAATGCTGAGAGCTCTTTGAATTCTGACTATTCTTTGTCATACCTATATTCATCTTGCAAGGCCAAGCAGAGAAGGTGCTGCTTTAGTGGTCAAATTGATAGTGAGCATGGAGTGCATATATAAATAGCAGTTTCAACTTATTTCTGCCTCTGCTGGAGTAAAATGCAACTTAAAACATTCATATTTGGCAACCAGAGGAGTTAACGTTCAGTAATGAGTCAAGCAAGATAAGAATCACTTTCACCTTTGTAGAGGGATGTCTTGGGATGAAGTATAGCATACGATTTTTACATATGATAGGACAAAATCTTCAAGACCCTCTAATCCTTAAGTTAACTTATCTGTATGGGCGAGTGGAATATGCTCTACTCTAGTAGCATTTTGAATTGGAAAAATGCTTATATTTCTGGTAAAGGAAAAGAGTTTTACTGCTTAAAGAAGGCTGAAGTGGTGGGGGTTTTTTTCTGTAATATCTTAGTACTTAAACAACAAAGCATTGTGTACATCATGAGTAACCACCTTTACATGATGGCATTTGGGTGCTTCAATTTAATCATTAAAAAGGAATAAGTGAAAGTCAACTAAGATAGTTTAGCTTAGGTAGACTTGAGTTTTCAGGGGAGGGTTGGTTTTAAAGGAAAAGATTGGGTCATAGCAAAATTACGTCCTCCTCTCCGTTTTGTTTACCAGATTTTACATCAACATACCCTAAAATCTTACCCTCTCTTGTTTGTGGTTGGGTTTTTTTAATTATTATTATTTTCTTCTTATTTTCTTCAGATTGTTCAGTTTGGTATGAATGAAAAAGTAGGGCAGATTTCCTTTGACCTCCCTCGTCAAGGAGACATGGTATTAGAGAAACCTTACAGTGAGGCAACTGCCAGATTGATAGATGAAGAAGTTCGGTCGCTTATTAACATTGCTTATGACAGGACAGTAAGTCTTCTGACTGAGAAGAAAGCAGAAGTGGAGAAGGTGAGCATTACAATATTTTTAGCTGCCAAGTTCCAGAACGAGAACCTGAATTGAACTAAACAGATTAAAAATAGTGACTATATAAGTATATGAGGAAGTTTGCTCAAAAACTATTCGATGTAATTTTGAGTGTGTGTCACAAGACTTTAAGTAAGTAAATAGAAATCTCCTCTTGTATTGCAACACCTCTGAGGTTCTCATGAACGTGATTTAACATTCCTCCCCCCTTATATGGTCAATATTCATTTGGAAAGTTGGAGGGAAGAGTCTGTCTACTAAAGTGGGCTTTAGTAGACATACTAGACAAGTATGAACCTTAAAAAAAACCCCAACACGAAATACGAAAATTCCAATTCATTAGGCTAAAAGAAGCTCTGTAAGAAGGGAAGTCCATATAACTTCCTTTCTTTGAATTCCTTTTGAACATTAAATAAAAAGAATCTTTGTACCATCTGCCTTCCCTGCCCCCTGGCTGCTTGTGATCTGCCTCACTGCAGCTGAGGGTATCCTTGTGCGTATTCTCTTCCTCCACACCAGAAAGCCTGATACAGCAAAAGGATAACTTTCCAGGGTAGGCATATGATAGGTGTACTGACAAGAGGACAGGTTTGTATGGATTCAGTAAATGGTGTTGTAGTAGGTCACCATCCCAAAACCAGATACTGAATATGGCTTGTGCTGAACAATGTACTCGCTGACCAAAGAAGGTTACAAACTACACTTGTACAGTGTTGTAGACATTGTAATTTTATGGTGCTCTTTAGTTTGTAACGTAACAGCAGCCCTGTTGAACCATCTGGTTTGATAGGAAGGGAACGCTTGTTTTATCTATAGCTTAATGTCTTGCATCAGGAGCCTTTTGGCAGCAGCGAAAGACCGCTGTTCTGAAGCACCAAGAACAGCAACAGTGGCATAGGGAGGGCTCTTTGCCAAATCTTAAAAGTAGGATTTAAAAAAATGGTATTTTTGCTACCTAAATGCTCACAGGGGAGAAGAATCGTGTATTAAGTGAACTCTGAGCAACCTGGTTTTTTCTATCAAAATTAATCAGTGCTGAATTTGGTCCCCACACTGCCTTAACAAACTCTTCAGAAGAGAGCCACCTTAGGTATTCTGTGTGTGACATAACTTATTGCTATTCCAGGTTGCCCTACGACTACTGGAGAAGGAAGTGCTTGATAAAAGTGATATGATAGACTTGCTTGGCCCAAGGCCGTTTGCAGAAAAGTCTACTTATGAAGAATTTGTTGAAGGTACAGGAAGTTTGGATGAGGATACTTCACTACCAGAAGGCCTTAAAGACTGGAACAAAGAGCGTGAAAAAGAGAAAGAGGAGACAACAGCTGAACAGGTTGCTAGGCAGATCAGAGGAGGGATGCCATTTTAACTGCAAAGTGTGTGGTGATGTTGACTTGCACTCTGGAAGAGAAACAAACTCACCTAGTTTGTACTTCAAAACAAAAAAATATTTATTCAACCAAACTGTATTAGGGATGGGTGGAAGAGTGATCTCTTGTGCTGAGATAAGGATATTCTGCTCCCAGTTTACGTATGTGATATCATCAGTTCACTGGTAAAAGATGATCATCTTTCATTTGTCAACTGAAGAAACATACATCGGATTTAAGCTGCAGTGGAATGCCAGAACCGAGCCTCTCAAACTTTGAAACAGTTCAGATTCATGCACAAACTTTGTGGCATTGCTCTCTTTTTTTAATGTATGTAAGCTTAAAAAAAATAATAGAAGTTTTTTGATTATTCATCTAAAGTATACCTGTATGTGACCTGTTTCCAAAAAAAAAAAAAAAAAAAAAAAAT